>JAFBJT010110029.1:5310-16673 GCA_016785325.1 Chascanopsetta lugubris | reverse complement strand
TGTGACACACCACAGCAGTTATGTTGAACAAGACATGACCGGATGTTTTGAAAGAACAGAAAGTTTGAATCTTACGGTATTACGTACCTACGCCCTCTGAAAGAGTTCTGGTTACTCCCAGTTATCTGATTTCTACCCTGATGTAAACAGGCTCATTGAGGGACATTTTCAATCAAAGCGTTTTCTCTGATTTTTTTTCATCATTTCCAAATCACAAAACGCTTTTTTTAAAATAGATTTCTTTCAGAGTCTTTTCAGAGTCACTCGGCTCCACTTCAACACTAAATAATAATGAGTTGGATTTATCCTATAAGACCTTTTTTCATCACATGCAGATCAAATCTTCTACTATATGAGCCCCTCTCCACACAAGCATAGTTTTGTAACTAGTAGATGGATTTATTTTAATTTTATTGTGTTGTAGTTGAATGATGGAATAATGAATATGCACAGAACATCTAGGGTTGTTTGGCAAAAATAACATGAAAACTTAGTGCGCTGCTCTAACTGACTGCTGCTTCTTTAATAGGATGGATTTAAGTACCTGTTAAAAGTGAATGGAAAAACCTAATCCTTGTATTAATTTCTGTCAAACAACAGGTAGTCCTGGGAGACATCTCACCCACTTTAGAAGCCATGATGTCAGCAACACCACCACACTTTTGCTCAGTGAGGGAGGAGACATACTGTATGTTGGAGCTCGAGATGCCGTGTTAGCGCTGGATGTTAGCCAGAAGGACACCATAACGCTTCGGAACAAGGTGAGTTACTGATCAATGAGGCCTGACCCAGCACTGCTATATATACGTATATACGTGGGTTTTGAATGCAAGTGCAATCAACCACTGTGTGTGTAGAGATAGAGTGGAATTATTGCATCCTGTGGTCTGAATGAAGTCTGCCTCCCTTTGTGTTGTGATAAGGAAAGACGAAACAACAGCTCCTATCAGAGCAAGTTTATATAATATATCGGGGTGTTACAATATATCGTGCCACGATATTTCGGGATGCAAAAACATGACGATAATCAGATAATTATTTGAAAGGATTAAATGATGCATCTGGAGGTACAGCAGTGGAATAAGAATTGGTCATTTGAGCAATGAATACAACTGAAAATGTTATAATGTAATATTATAACATAATAAAGTGTGGGATTTTTTGTAACATCTGGTGGTGAAGATTAAGTATTACAACAAACTGCAAGCACTCCGGTCACCCCCTCCCTTGTCAGCACAGCCTCAAGAATTGTTTTATTAGATATTGTTTTTCATTTGTCCTTGTTCACTGTTGTTCTACTAAATATCAATAAAGAAAAAAATCAAATCAAATCAAATTTATATAGCCCGCATTTACAAATCAGAGTTTGTCTCATAGGGGTTTACAGGGTGGGCAACATCCTCCGTCCTTGGACCCTCAGCAAGGGTCTAGTTTTGACTATAAACTTGAAGACCTCTCAAAGCACTTCACAGTACAGTTTACATTCACCCAGTCACTCAAACATTCATGCTGTGCATCTATTTGCAGCACTTTTGTATCTATGGTACAATGTGGGGTTCAGTGTCTACAGAATGGAGGGAAGGTGGGAATTGAACCCTGAACCTTCTGGTTAGAGGACAGCTTCTCTAACCCACAGCCACCCCTGTATGCAGGAACTACAACTTCGTATTAGGATTGCATGTTCTGCACACATTTCATAGTTTTGCTTCAGCAAGATGAATTGTGATTCTCTGTTGAGTTTAACTCATCTCTTTTTTCAGCTGCGCTGGAGCCCTTCAGATAAAGATGTTGAACAATGTTCCATGAAAGGCAAAAAAATGGCAAGTAGCAAACTTGTGCACAATAATAACTTCAAAGTTCAAAATGTATCGTTTTGAAACACTGTCTCCAAAAGTTTTGTCTTTTATGAATTCTTAGTTGGTGAGGCTTATCATCACAATTGCCCTTTTGTAAATATTAGAAGTGAATTAAAATGTGCTAGATTTGGTACATGGTTTTTGCTGTTAGTTGATTACCTAACATTATGTCCTCTATGTGCTTGTTTCAGGCTGATTGTCGCAATTTCATCCGTGTACTGCTGTACTTAAATACCTCCCATATCTATGCTTGTGGAACATTTGCCTTCAGTCCACGCTGTACCTATGTTGTAAGTTTCATGAACCAGCATTTTTTTCTGATTTGATCTGACTGATTGGTTTAATGCAGGATCAGAGTGGTAATGCTCACTATTGAATTACTAGTTACTGTTGCATAGATTGCTCTGAATATTTTTTAAACCAGAAATTGTTTTCTGTCCGAAATTATTAATTGATTCCTCTAATGACATTATTTTGACTATGTCCACATTTCTCTTCAGAACTCAGAAATCTTAACAATGAGCATCAAACTGGACGAGGGCAGAGGTCGCTGTCCCTATGACCCATACCAACGTAACACTGCTATTATCGTAGGTAAGACATTCAGAGCTGCTGGAATACAATGCTAGCTGAAGCACATGTACTCTATCTGGTGGGATCCAGAAATGAAGTTTTACTTTATAGAATTTTTGTCTGAATGACCGTTCAAGGTGCTTTACAGTGTGGTAAGGTTTTTATATATACAACACCTTGTCTCTGTCACATGATTTGTTTGGGTTTGTGGATGACCCACTCTTCTTCCTGTGCAAGAGCCACTGATTAAGTCCAGTTAGATTAATTTTGTGGACATCACAGATGGTTTCCAGAGCAGAACGTAAGAATCTCCAATAAATATCCCATTAATCTTCACAATTATGATGACCAGGACTATCATTAATAACTATTGCACTCAGATTCGAAAGATATGTATACCTCCTCTGAGAGAGGGATGGGGTCAATTGACATTTTTTGAAAAGTGTTGATGCAGACATGATGTGGCAATTGAAATCTATATGATTTAATCAGTGTTATTTGTCTGTGGGACAACGTTAAGCAGAGGGTTTATTGTGTGTGCAGTGAGCCTTCTCCCAGAGAATTCTGAGTCCAAAGCCTTTATGTATCTTTCCAAAGCCTTTCTCTCTAGACAGAACAGGATGTATAGCTTGATAAAGGGCAATGGTTCACCGCGAAGCAGGTTGACGGCATGATCGTACAGGTGGTGAGTTGACACAGACCGGGCGAGGACTAACAAGGTCATGGTGCTCAAAGGGAACAGAGGAGACTGGTTGGAGTGGTGATGGTCAGGAAGTGAGAGAAATTAGGTTGACCAAGTGCAACCAGTGTGAGTGACAGAAAATTATCTAAGAGAGGGAAGAGAACATTGAGCAACTATAGTATCAGTCCACAAAATTGTCATATGCACCAAATTCAGTGGTGGGTAATTGGAACCAGTGTTGCATTACCTTGAAGAAAGATTCGATTGGATGGGAGGAGGGGATAAGGAGGAGGTTCGCTTCATCACTAGCCACGATAGAGTTTAGGGGCTGCTGTTTAAAAACTGGGGAACAGAAATGTACAAAATGTACAGAAATAATAGGAATCCTGACTCAGGCCAACTGTACCTTTGTTTGTAATCCACACGCAATGGGATCCAGAATTACCAATGGCACAGTGAAGATCTACAAAGTGTTGTGATTATAGTTCATCTTGATTTGGTCCAAAGAACTGATCACATAATGTTTTGTTTCTCAGATGGAGAGCTTTATACTGGGACTGTAGCAGACTATAGAGGGAACCGACCAGTCATCTCCAGGCATCTCAGTGAGGGCAGGCGTGTTGATCTAAAGTTGGACGACACATTAGGATGGTTGGAGGGTGAGTCTTTTTTCTTTCTTAAATATTGCTATCGCAGTTGCTCACCTGAGTGACAATGATCAGGATTCAATTCAGTTTTATAACTTTTTGTTGTAATAGAAATAACAATATGCATAGAGGTGATCGTATTATTTATTACAGTGCCAATTGATCACAGGTTTAAGCAGTACGTTCAGGATGACAGGATAGCGTGGTAGGCATTCGGGGGGGGGTGTCTCGGGGGTGTGTCTCTCACTCAGGAGGATCATGGGTATGCGAGGCGTGGCTGGAGTGCCCTTATGTTCTGGCGCACGTGTAGATGTTCATTCTCTTGTTGGCCACAGCCAGCGCTCGGTAGCGGCAGTGAACAACAGGAGCTACTGTTTGGTAAGGACTCGCTGTCGAGAAGATTGTTCCTGGTGGACTCCAGCTCGCAAAAGAGCCTCCTCCCTCTGGCTGATTTGGAGTCATCTCGAGGCAGCGGCCCACAGTTAGGTGCTGCTAACCGATCCTCTATTGGGACATTTGGTACCAGGTCGGTGACTGTTTGTTTCTATGGACGCAGTTTTGAGTGGGACTTTGTGATAGCCTCCATTGCAGTTCCTGTTATCGGTGCAGATGTTCTGTGTGCAAATGGTTTGCTGGTGGATTTTGCTAGCCGGCGTTTAATTGATGCTGTGTCTTTTGCTACCTTTCCACACACGCTAATTTCTCCATGTCGGGCAATGTTTTTCAGCGTTTGCTGGCAGGTTCTCTGTCGCTGACATTTTCGACTGCAGTTACTAAGCATGGTGTGGAACACTTCATTCCGACCACGGGTCCGCTGGTTTTCGCGCATGCATGGCGCCTCGACGCCGTCAAGTTAGCTACGGCTAACCATCCTCAGGTTAATGGCTTTTGTGAACCTTTTCACCGGTCGATGGTAACTGGGTGGATCGCTTGCCATGGGTGATGCTTGGGTTGCGTTCAGCTCCTAGGGAGGACCTGGATGCTTCACCTGCAGAGTTAGTCCTCGGGCAGCCACTCTCTGTCCCAGGGGAGTTTTTGCCAGAGAGTTCTGCCCCTCTTTCCTGTCGGGTGTCCCCTTTCGTCTGAGACCGCTCTTACTCTGGCACCTTTTCACCACTGATTTCCTCGGTCACTCATGACTGTGGTGCTCACGATGGCCTGTTTCGGGTGCTGGAAGCCGGCTCTCAGAGTTTTGTGACACAATATGACCCAGTCGCAAACATGGTTATGAGGCTTAGCATATAATTGTGACAGAAAATTGCTTTCTCTCTCATTTTTTAAAATTAATTTTCCATATGTGTTTTCCTTTGTTTTCTGTAGATCCAACCTTCATTAGCTCCAGTTTCATTCCTGATGAGGAGAAGATCTACTTTTTCTTCAGTGAAGTTGGCAGAGAGTATGACTTCATTGACAAATTTATTGTCTCTCGTGTTTCTCAGATTTGCATGGTAAGGCTGAAACAGCTAACTTGATGCAACAACTACTCATAGAAGGAGATTAGTGTTTTAATGAACCATTTCACACACACACAACACACACACACACACACACACACATAAACACTTTGCTGTTAAAATGGCTTTCCAGTTGCAATAACTGTTAACTGATGCAGGCCAATGGCAACAAACCATTGTCCATGCCCACACTTTGTCCTGTACGTAGTTGTTTACTGATAACAAAGTGTTCTTTCAACTGTATCCACATTTTAAACAGTTTGGTAACCTAATACAATTTTGATTACTGCCACTTCATCTCAGGACGACAAGTTCTATATGGTTATAAAAGTCTAAGCGTCCCAGGATGCATTGCCATAGCCACCCTCCTGACGAGGCACATTTCATTGTGACATTTGCTAAGTTAGAACTGAACTATCAGAATTGCAGAATCGCTAAGCCCCATTTCACTCATCAGCAAAATGTGTGGACTGCCGAGGTGTGTATTTTTTGGATGTGATCATGGCTTCTTTAGAAATAAGAATTTCACTGCTACTTAGGGAGATTCCTGTAGTACAGCTGTTAGCTCAAGTATCTGCTTGCCTCTGAGCAATTAGAATGCCTAGTGGCGTGATATTATTTGCTGAAGACTCTCTTCAATTTTACAACTCTACAATTCTATTTATCAGACACTTTTATCAAAAGCAACATGGATGTGGATGGAGAGACCATGAATTGAACCCACTGCCTTATGTATTCAAGGCGAATGCTCTACTACTGAGCTACACCCACACCACTTGAATATTTTTGGGAGTTTAGTGGTCAAAGGCCACTCTGGTGTCTTGTAGCCTGTCTGTAACCGTAGCATTTGATACTCAAATGCATACAAAATATAACTTCCCTATGTTAAGCAAAAAATAACACACTTCTCTATCACCACATGTACATGCAGTTGTGTTCAAACTAGAGGGAGTATATCTACAGAGACTCAATTGTGACTCTCTGTTATCAATGATCTTGTTCTTTCCCTGGGGGTGAGATGCTCATTGTTTTAGGTAAATGAGGTTTTTACACCACGCACACGTCAGGTGCTGTTTTGTGCTTCATACCTTCCTCTCTTTTGCGTCAGAGTGATGTCGGCGGCCAGCGGACCCTACAGCGACGCTGGACTACATTTGCAAAAGCTCAGTTGTTGTGCCAGTCTGACAATGAGCTGCCCTACAATGTGATCCAGGATATAGACACCCTTCCGCCCGCAAAGGGGGCTTCAGCAGATGACACCTTGTTTTATGGTATCTTTACCTCACAGTGGTGAGTAAGCTTTTAAAGCCACATCACATGTGGCAGTGTCCCAATCAGCTGCTTCTCTGTATCTGCGCCATCACAGGCTGCTCTCAGTGCTCTCACTCTCTGCTCTTTGGCAGAGCAGGGAGGGGGAGGGTGCAAAGTGTGCTTGAGTGAGTAGCAGAGAGAGAGAGAGCGAGAGAGAGGTGTGCTATTTGCACAGACAGACTTGGAGAGAGGTTGCGCTCGCATGAACTGAGTAATTTGCTGGACGTATAGAAGAGAAACTGCAACAAAAGTATCGATGTCATCACGCTAGTATCGATCTGATACCGATACTCACCTTGGTATCAATACAATCGATATTTAGATTCTCAGTAGATGATGTGGGTTTAGATAGAGTATTAAAAGAAAGTTAGCGTACACCATATGTGGAACACAAACAACAGGGGGCCTCAATATTTTCATATAGCTCGGATCCACTTCTGCCATTCCTATTTTTTTTCATGTGCTTCACAGAAATCAGTGGTCTTGGGCTTTAGCATCATGGGCATTTTATCAGTTGATCTCATCCATTGTATCCTTTCTTATCAGGTCTGTCAATTCTGGACGGTCAGCAGTGTGTTCATTCCGACTAAGTGACATCAAATCAGTTTTCTCTGGAAACTACAAAGTCCTGAACCGAGACACGTTACAGTGGAGCACACGTGTTCAAGAGAAGGTGGCAAATCCAGGAGAGGTAAATGGCCGGCCCCGACTTCTATGGGAATCTTACGGGACTAGAATGAGACTCTTTGACTCTGACGAGCTGGATTTATTTTATTTCTTTCAGTTTCATACTGCTCAAGGACAGGATTAACGCATGGTTGACTAAAGATGACCCATGATGAAAAATCTGGTGTATTATCCATCGACTGTATATAAAGATACAGTGTCCGTGACGTCACCCATTTGTTTTTTCCATAGCATTAACCCATCATATAAATTTTTTTTTTAATAAAAAAAAAAACCTGACATCATGTAATCAAATTGGCAAGGGTTAATTTCCATAAAATATTTTTAAAAAATTGTTTTATTGATTCCTAAAATTTTGTGTACAATAGTTTAATCAAAGTTTTTGTACGTTTTGGACATGGGTAGAGCATTTAGATGGTACCAGAGGGTTGATAATACACAATTTGAAACTTCGAATGGCGATAAAATAAAAGATAAGCCCCCATCCAGTAGTCTATGGATTGAGACTAAAACCAAAGTTTGTTCCAGGCTACATGTGTAATTAGACTTTAAATTGGACTATTTTAACTTTTGAGTCTATAGGAATTGTCTCACTCTTGGAGCTAGCCTCAAGCAACCACCCTCAAATAACAAGTGATGGATGAAACTATGATAAGGGCCACCCATCATGTTAAGTTGGATGAATGAAATGGGTACTTTTTGAATATACAACTGTTTTTCATTTGTTCTTCTGACTAAATGTTTTTTGTGCCATAGTGTGGACTACACAATGCATCAGACAACGCCCTGCGCTATATAAAAGAAAATTTCCTGACAGATAACAGTGTTCTACCAGTTGGAAGAATTTTGACCATGGTGTCCGCTGAGCACAAGTACAGCCACCTGACTGTGCAGAGAGTCCGGGCCGTCAACAGCCGAGACTACACCGTCCTTTTTCTGCTTACAGGTAGGAACGATCCTACAAGTTATGACATTTGTCATACTGACTCTTACTTTGCTCTAAATATTTCTTTGTTTGTTTCAGAAACAAAGTCTTAATCACAGACATGTAGACGGTGCTGACAGTGTGTCAGCCAACCACCAGAATATCTTGGTGCGAATGTCATTTGTGCAGTTTGAAATCAAACATCCAGGACTATAGTTGCAATGAGCCCATTTACATGACACTCAAAACTCATTATCCGATTATTTGAGTCATCCGATTGTTCAAGTGCTCATGTAAACAGCATACTCCAATTCCCTTATTGATTTGAGTGTGGGGGCCACATACAGCCCAATTTTAACTCAAATGGGCAAGACCAGCAAGCATTGCATAAAAGCCTTTGACGACTCTAAACTGTTCCCTTTGTTTTCATGCAAAAACCTACAAGTACATTTTGACAATGCTCACACGTAATGAACTTTTTACAAAACCTTCTGAACGACTGAAGACAAGTGAGTGCAATTTCGACAATCTCATGCGTCTCTCATTTTCACACGTGCTCTCAAACTAAATCAGTGTATCTAAAAAGGCACAAAATATTTAGTCACAGGTATTTGCGTATTGTATTGTATTTGGCGTTAACTTTGTGTGTTCAATCGTATGTCTGTCCACTTTATGATTGTTATTTCCTTCCTCGTGTCACCTCTCTGTATTCCAGAATCTGGCTACCTACACAAAGCAGTACTGCTGCCAAGTGGCGCCCATATCATCGAGGAGGTTCAAGTGTTTCAGAATTCTCAGCAGATCAAGAGCCTGAAGCTCTCCACAGCCAAGGTATGAACTGAAAACATGGTTTCTGCTATGATGTACCTCAGTTAATGCAACCGGCTTACACCGGGGCAACAAGTGAAATAATTCACACATTCTTTTTGAGGATAGATAGGACAAGCATTTGTGTCTCCTCTCAGCCAAGGTAAAAAGTCATCTGACAAAAGCGTGACATGATTATCCACATGAGATGAAGATGTACATTATAAAAGAGTTTTCCAGGAAACAAAGTATTAAAACCACAATCAAAAACAATGTCTGCTGTGTGCCTACCTTTACTCATAGGTTTTGTTCTTAAAGGAGTAACTGCGTGATCTCTGTTCACCTACCTACTTGATCCTGTAGATGTTCTCCCTCAGTGCAGGTGAAAATACATTGAAAAGATGTTTCATGACATAACCCAATACAAAACCTCCAGTTAACTCACCTGGCAGTAGTCTTGTCATGAATCCACTTATGATAGAGTATTACCTGATTCAGTCTACTCTAACTTGCCCAAACCACACCCCTGTCTGTGCAGAGCTGCTCCATAAAATTAGCAAAATCCCCTAATTACATTAAACGATACGTTTTTGTCTCTTGTGCTAATTAGTTAACACAAAGACAGTACTAGTTATATTCGTGCAGGAAAATGATACAGCAGATTGTTCTCTGGAGGGGCTGGTATGTGATGCATGTGCATGCATACAATTGCTACCACCAGCTCCCACCCCCTGCACCCCAAAAAGTAATTCCCCCTCATTTATGTTCAATTGACTTTCATGGATTTATCTCCGTAAAGTCGTTTGTGGTGAATCATTTTAGACAAGTGTTAGAGTTGGTTAGTTATGTGCTGTCTCTCTGTAGCATGTTCTGTACGTTGGCACATCGGAGGGTGTTGTGACGGTTCCAACGGCAAACTGTTCCTTCTACTGGACCTGTGCTCAGTGTGTTCTGGCCCGAGACCCCTTCTGTGGTTGGGACAGCGCCAACAAGGCCTGTGTAGAGGCCTCTCACACTCAGACCAGTCTGTGAGTATAACAACATGTTTTATACTTTACTGAAGATGTATCCCATTGTGTACTTTTAGGTTGAAATGAATGTAAATGATAGCACTAGCCTATTGAAATGAGTTCACTAAGCTGTTAGACTAATATTTTCTTTTAAGGAATATTACTATTGGTGTTTATGAAAATACACCCTTTACTGTTTGATATGAAACTGAGATCAAACTGAAACAAAGTTCCTTATCAAGTCTTGAAGACCTCTCAAAGCGCTTTACAATACATTTTACACTCACGCAGTCATTCAGACATTCATACCATTTGCAGCACGTATCTATGAGTACATGGGACAATGTGGAGTTCAATGTCTTGCCTGGGGACATTTCAGCATCTGGAATATGGAGGGGTGGGAATCAAACCCCAACATTCTGGTCAGAGGACAGATCCTCCGACCCCTCAGCCACAGCAACCCCCTTTAATTCATCATGCACCACTGTCCAGTTCTGCTCAGGGTCTCTTTCATTTGATTTTATTCTCTACAAAGTTGTCAAAACATTATTGTGTGTATTGTTTGGTTTAAGTGTAACACTTCATCTCTCAAACTTAATTTGTAATGCACTTTGAGATGATTGTTGTTATTGTCTTAGAGGGGTTAGAGGAGCTGTCCTCTAACCAAAAGGACAGAGGCTGCTAGCTTCCCCATTACGCATCCTGAAGTGACATTTGACAGAATACAGTGCCGCACATTGTCCCATGTATTAATAGATTTTAAAAAGTCCTACAAATAGATGCACAATAAGAAGTTTTGTGCTACTAAATGAATGTCAACTGTACTGCTAAGTCATATATATATACTGCAGACATATGTATATATATATATATATATATGTGTGTGTGTGTGTATCCGTAAAGACCATTATTTGTTGATTAAAAAAATGTTACTGATTGTATTGAGTCGGTTTTGGTTAGACATCGTTACTGGATAGGTCATTATGTTAAGAGCTCTAGAGGAATTGGAAAGTGACTTTAATGGCCGTTTCACTCATCACTCTCGATGATGGCTGTCAGTGATTTGTTGATCAAAAGTGAACCAACCTTTCTACTTATAATTGTTTCGTCTGCAGACAGCAGGATGTTGACCGAGGGAATGTTGAGGAAGCATGCAACAGTGTTGTCTTACCACACAGACCCAGATTTGATCCAAATAAACTCTCTGCAAGTAAGTGTCACTTTGCTTAAATATATAATAAATAGATATATACAAATATTTTACTTTACAGTCACTGGTCATTTACCCAGTGCTGAAAACATGGATATTTGTACAATTCTAGAAATGTTCCTCATCATGGTTTTGGGAATCATGATCTATACAACAGGGTACAGGTGTTCTGAATGAGGATCTAGTAATTGTGATTTTAAT
>JAFBJT010110028.1:0-28011 GCA_016785325.1 Chascanopsetta lugubris | reverse complement strand
AGGGGGGCGCGCTAACGGGGGGAATCTCCCGCCAAGCCCCCCCCCCCCCGAGCTCCCCCGGTGCACAAATAAACACGGGTCCAGATCGGAAAACGTGCAGAGAAACTCCATCTGTCACCGTCCTGCATCACACCCCTGCATCGGAGGAGGGGGAGGGGGAGGGGGAGGGAGGGAGGTTCTAATGGAACCCAGGCCGTCACACGGCAGATAGCGCATTTCACATTGGGCAGAGAGGGAATACCATGATGTGAAGCGGCCATCAGGGGGTGTTGTGCAGCTGCACTGACCACCGCAGTCCTGACTACGCTACACACACACACACACACACACACACACACACACACACACACACACACACACACACACACACACACAAGTGCATCGCTGCATTCTGTGAATCTGTGTGTGAGGCATTAAAGGTGCAGTGTGTACGGTTTGGTGACATCCAGATGCACCTAGTTGCATGCTGTATTCAGAAGGTGTTTAGTATGGCTACTTAAAGGAGTAGTGTGCAGTGTGTAAGAGGTTATTTTTGTAAAAATATTACAAAACAATGAATTTATAAGAAGCAAACTGTTTTATTTTAATCCATTACACTTAAAAGAGCCCAGTAATGTATAATTGCATGAGGAGGGGGTCCTCCCTCCGGGGGCTGCCATGTTTTCACAAGAGTGGACCGACTAAACATCCTTTCAGTTCTGACGGTAACTGAAGTCGATCATAGGTTCTCCTTCAGAAGGGTGAGAGTGAAGTGATGGATACAACATGCAACTTCACCTCTAGATGTCACCAAATCTTACACACTGCACCTTTAAGGGTAATGGGAAAAACAAACAAACATTTAGGTTATTATAAATCCCTGAAAATATCCGGATGTAATTGTTTTGTAATATTTTTTTGAAGAAGTGACAAAGACGACAGAAATCGCACACACTGCACCTTTAACGTGTTGCCGCACGACATGCCCCCACAGCGTCTTCTCTATACCTGCCCTTTAATCCCACTGTATTCCTCAGTTATGCTCACGGGCATAGTAACGCAGTGTATTGGTAAAAAAAACAAAACAAATACAAAAATAAAATAAACATTCGCAGGATAAAAGTGCTGCATCGCCAACTCCTGCGGCCCAATGCATGCTGGGACGGGTCCCCGACATGGTGCTGGGTAATTGTGGGAATGCTGGGTTTACACAAGGGATTGAGCAAGGCAGCAGAAGGCAGGGAAGAAGCCCTCTGTGCTTCACAGTGAAGTCGGAGCGAGGCAGACGTGTCTCTGGTTTGTCTTAAGCCTTTCGAGGCCGAGAGGAGGAAAGAATCAAGTGCAAAGTGAAATGAATATGCTTTTTATGTGTTTTCACTTGCATTGGTGCTTTTCATGGCGGCATCATAGTGACTCCTGTGGAACGTTTCAAAGTTATACAGCCGTGCTCAGAACAACCGGAGATCTGCAGACTCTCGCTCCACTTGCTTCATTGGAGGGGAAAAAAGAAATCCTGGAGCCGGACTCGGAGAAATGCACGTCGAATCTGTTTCCACGTAGATTCTGACAAATGAAGAGAGACGCGAGGGTTTAAAGAGTCTTAGGGTCTGTACAATACACAGCTGGTCAGGCTTGTTTGCAGATCTGGCACGTGAAGCCACGCCCCCTCGGCCTCCTCCCTCTGCAGCGCCAGACCGCGGACTGTTCAAAAAGATGGATGCAGCGTCCGTGACGTCACCCGGGGGGTTTCTGCGCGTTTTGAAGCAAAATTGTCGGCGGGTCACTCGTGGCCATCTTGCTGAGGCCTAGCTCCTCCTACTTCCTGGTTCATCCAAAAACAGGCAAAGAGGCGGAGCACAGATGGAGCTGTGGGTGCCAAAGCCGTAGTAGTAGTAGTGTCTGCCAGGTGTCACTCAACAGGCCACGCCCTCAAATATGCACAAGTTTAAACGTTGAAATAAAAATATGCAAGTGAGAGAAAAAGTCACTCCCCCACAGTTGTCACAGGAAAACATGTGACTGATTGAGACTAAAACTTTGTACCAGTCTTCAAACATCACTCACCTCAGTGGAACAACAGTTCGATTTCATTCACCAGCTGAACATTTTGACATGAGCATCTATATTGTTCCGTTTTGCAGTCAGCCCCCAGTGGCCACCCTGTGAACTGCACGTTTTTTCCTCTTCCTCGTGTGCTTCATCCGTCTGGGTCTTGCCGGAGGATGCCCCCCTCCCCCCTCCTGCAAGACCCAAATGTCACATGGGTGAATGTGTTAAAGGTGCAGTGTGTAGCATCAAGCTTGTAGACACCGCAGTTATTATCAAACCTCCAAAGTTGATCCACTGTGATTATACGGTGGCGCAAAATGGCTGCATTCAGAGGGGACCCACTCCTGATGTAAACATACACTTACTCAAAGGTAGAAGTGGAACAGGAATTCACTCATTCAGGTGATATATAGACTCTCAAATAGGCTCCTAAAACATAACTTTGAATATTTTCAAATTCATTTTCTAAATGGAAATCACTGAAATGATTCTAATATTCTAAAGGTTCCAGATGGAACCTTTAATTCAGGCTGCATGGTAAACTTGTATTGGCTACCGAGCAATCTAGACACGGACTGAATGGACTTTATCTAAGTCAAGTTAATGTTTTAAACGCTCCTCCACTCGCTTGTTTAATTCCTTTCAATAATGTATTTACTATTGCAAACCACAGACAACAGATCTCATGCTTCGGGCTGATTACTGATCATTATCCTTTTAATCCATGAATGTTTGAAAAATAACACCTGGAACCTTTTTTTAAACAATATTTTGAACAAAAGTATTTTCATTTCCGCCTGTCGAAAAGAAAAATCGTGCACATATTTTTCCACTTCTCAAATCGCTCTGTAGCTATGCCTCATTGCAGAAACACAAGCCGTGATTGAAAGCTATAAGGTAAATAGGCGAAGACGGCGAGGACGCTAATGGCGACTGTTGGCAGTGAGTTCACACAGCCAGATAAACAAAAGATAAGACGTGGTTTTGGGGGTGGGGGCGGGGGGGGGGGACCGGACAAACATGGCCGCCGCGGGCGTGACCACATCTTCTGGGTATACAGAACGACCGTCATGATTGATGTATTTTTACACTGGTCCCCCCAGGGCCCAACGCCCCCCCCCCCCACCCCACCACCACCACCACCACCAGGCTGCCTTAAGAATGTTTAGTCAGAGGTAAACTAGTCAGCATGTGTGTTTTTGAAACCCACACCAGTGAGAGAGGTCTGACTGATGTGTTCCAACGTTTGGATAAATATTTGATATTTGAAGGCCAGGCCACACCAAACGCACGCTGAGAGTTCAGCCTGAAACTGAGAACGCACGCAGAGTCCAAATATATAAATTTGTTTTATTAAAGTCCGGATTCTTTCCCCCCCCCTTCCCTCTCCCTCTATATTTGTTTCCTTTGTGTGGATTCGTCAGTTGTTGGCTTCAAAGCTTTGGCGCGGCCGTCGACCACAGCGTCTCTGCACGTTGTCATTTGTGGCCCCGCTCATGTGTGTGCTTTCCGTGTGGGATTCGAACCCCACTCCTTCTGCCTGGGTCCTGAGCTCATCCTCGGCTCTGCTCAGCTCACTTCTGTTTGCCGTGTCCTCACTCGCCCCGCTTCCTCAGGCCGTGGGCCAGTGATGCTGCTGCATGCGACAAACGCACACACACGCACACACACACACACACACACACACACACACACACACACACACACACACACACACACACACACACACACACACACACACACACACACACACACCGTTTCTCCTCTTTAAGAGTGTGTTTGTTATCATTCGCTCACCTTCCAAACAGGAGGACACGATCCTGTGTGTAATCGCTATTCAAAGACACACACACACTCGGGTGTGGGAGGAGCTTATATCACAGCCAGTCATGTGCAGATGTAACAATATGGACGAATCACAATATTGAATCCCTCGGCCATGAACCACCAGCTGATGCCTATATCACGTCCAAATGTTTGTCTGCAAGTGTGTGATACATGTGTTGCATGTGTAAGAGCTCACGAAGCAGGAGGAGGGGGAGGGGGGGGAGCGGGGGGGGGGTCCTCCCTTCTCTTCCTGTCTGTGTTTCTGTCAGAGCCGGCGAATCAGAGCTCAGCACATGATTCTAATCAGACAATTTATAGTTCTGCCAGACCACTGGTCCTTTCCTTCCCTCACCTTACCTTTCCTTTCCTTTCCTCCCCTTACATTCCCTTCCCTGTTCATCCTTTCCTTTCTTTCCTCTCCTGTCCTTCCCTCTCCTCCCGCCCTTCCTTTCCTTTCCTTTCCTTTCTTTTCCTTCCCTTCCGTTTCCTCCCTTTTCCTTCCCTTGTTTCCTTTCCTCTCCTGTCCTGTTCCTCCCTCCATCCTTCCCTTTCTTTCCTTTCATCACCTTTCGTTTCCTGTCCCTCCCCCTCTCCTCTCCTCTCCTCTCTTCACCTCTCCTCTCCTCTGTGCTCCTCTCTTTCCCTTTCTCCTCCTTCCTTCCCTCCCTTCCTCTCCAGCCCATTCTTTGTCACGGCTGCAGGGGCAGCAGATGGCTCAGTGGCTCCACCCTGTGGTAGAGATGCTGCAGTGCCTCTGGTGGTCGGATAGGAACCATGCACAGACATTCTTCTCACCACAGTTCAGGGAGGAAAACAATGTTCTTTTTCTTTTTCGCCCTGAGCAACATGGATGTAACAAAGCACTGTTAAAAAATGAAAGCAGAGGTTTCCAGCCCCCTGGTTTGTAAAAGTCCAGAAGAAGAAACAGTTACAGTCTCATTTCACATGTTTGTGATTTGTAAGCAGTTCTAGCAAAGAGTGATTCCCCCTCTGAACCTCCCTCACATGGTTCCAGTCAAACCCCCCAGAACTAGAGAATATTCCGTCCAATGAAAACACATTTATACTTTTCATATAGGACTTTTGGCTTGTTCCGACAAACCAACTCACTCTTTAACTCTCATACAAAGTATTTAGTTACATCTTGGCCAATCAGAATAAAGTCTGTGTTGATAACAACTTGACCCTCGTGCAGTTTCACCACTCACCCACTCTCACACCTCTTCATCATATACAGAAATGAGTCCAATGACCAAACCACCGGCCCTCTGTGGACAGCACACTGTACCTCGTGAGCCACAGTCCTTATATCCCTTAGTGTTAGAAAATCAGAGTATTTCTTCTACAGATATGGAAAACGTCCTTAAGTAAACAAATGTTATTATTATTCAATTCACACATGTGTAAAAGCAATGGGAAAAAATGTTTGAACGAATAATAAATAAAAAAGTGTGTTTTCAAAGGCTTCCATGTAGACCACTCCCTTTAGCACCTCTCAGAATATTCTACTTACCACAGTGGGTGGGATTTAATGACATCTGGTGGTGAACACGCATCACCCTTCCATTTCAAGCATGAAGAAGAACCTAGTAATATCTTTACCTTTAAAACTCTATTACATAAACACATATCTATTTACAACAATTATATCAATGACTTATTAGTCTTTTTTGTTGAAGGTAACAAACAGTGTGTAAGTTTGTCCAGTCTGGGCGATACTGTAAAATAACATGGTGATGCAATATGGCTGCCTATAGAGAGAAGACGCTCCTGAAGAGCTCCACAATATATATATATATATATATATATATATATATATATATATGAAATATTATATTAGATATGTTTTATGTTGAAATATTTCTGTACATTCATTAATTTGTGATCATTCTTTAATTGTTCTGAATTTAATCTCGTATTTGCATTCCATGGTCTTAGTCCTTCTTGAACTTCCTGTCGCCACCTCACCTGCTTGTCCCACTTCCTGTGTCTCTGTGTGTGTGTCAGGTGAGAGTGAGTGACAGCTGGAGAGACGGGCTCATTAAGACCTCATTACACGGCTGCTTGGACAGGAGGAGGAGAGAGACCTGCAGCAGATGAGTCACCATAAAGCAGGCCCGGCCGGCTGGATGGCCCCCCGCAGAGGGCCCCCCTCCCCACCCCCCGGGAGGGGGGGCGGGGGCGGGCTCGGGGACGGGATGGCCCCTTCGCGCAGCCAGAGGAGAGAGAGAGAGCACACCTGGGCCAGGTGAGGGTTCGCCATGAAGGAGGTTAGTGGGTTTACGCGGAGAGGCAGATTCTTCACATTCAGCCCGGGAGGGAACTTCACGGCCTCTGTTCCTCCTCGGTGAACACGGCGTGCACGCGCACGCCACACACGCCGAGGGTGTCGCTGCGAGTTTAGATTCTTCCGCAGGGGAAGAGGGAAAAGGCTGCACGGCGTGAAATAGCTTCTTTTCTTTTCTTTAAAAAAACAAAAAAACCTGAATGACGAGCGTGAAGACAAGACACAGGTTTTAACACGAGCTGCGCACATCAGACGTTTGAGGCGTCGCCATTATTCTGGAAGGCCTGTCGACGGACGTCGGTCGCTGGGTTGTGTTTCCTTGAGAAATGTCGGCGCAGCTGCAGTGATTAGGGAGCGTTCAGAAACCATTAAGTAGTTGAATGAAGTGGTTCAGTGGAAACCAGCTCTGTGCGCTCTCTGTGGGCAGGATCAGGTGACGACCAAAGACCCCGTTTGAATCATGTTTACACAAACTCCGCGTTTGACGTATTATATTTGTGGGATTTAGTCGAGCGGTGTAATTAAAGTGGGGTTATGTGGGCCGCGTTAAGCTGCGATTCAAATGGTTTCCACTGGTTTCTGCGGCAAATATGAAAAAAAAAACAAAAAGAGGCGGCACTGTTTCCTGCGCTTCAGTGTGTCACAGTACAAAGTACTGATGAGTGGCAATCTCTGCACCTGCCCCAGACTCCTGGAACCTCCTCAGAGTGGTCAACGGGTCAGGGTGAGTGTGGAGTGTGTGTGTGTGTGTGTGTGTGTGTGTGTGGGGGGGGTCTTATTCAAACAGGGGGCACCCAGAAGTACTGTGTACATCTTACTGGTGGAAATGTGGCGTCACTGCGACGTCCAGCGGCTGAACGCAGGTGAGAGTGAAGAGTGAAGAGTGAAGAGTGCTGAGAGTGAGTGACAGAGCTGGGGATGGGAGAGAGGGAGGAGTGTGTTTGCGCGTGTGTTCGTGTGCATGATTCCTCTGTGCTTTTAGCTTCCTGAAAGGCTTGATGCCCCTTTGTCACATTAAAGGTGCAGTGCGTCGGATTAAAAGGGGACCTATTGTGGTTGTCCTCACTTTTGGATTACGACAACACTGTTGTAGTGCGGAAGTGTCACTAATAAGCCGGTCGAAACCGTAGGAAACGACGGAAACGCGCTGTTGAGTAACTGAACAAACGCGGTGGCGGCTTCAGCAGGAGCCGCGAAACCCGCGGTTTGCAACACGAGCATTTAGTGATGTCACAAACTGCTCGTGAGTGTGTGTGTGTGTGTGTGTGTGTGTGTGTGTGTGTGTGTGTGTGTGTGTGTGTGTTTGAGTTAGACTCGGTGCTGCAGAGACAGAGGCACAAACACAGGGGTAAATGGACCGAACCAACCCCCGGTGGTCACACTGTGAACTGCAAGCTTTTCTCACTTCCCATTGTGCGTCATCTGTCTCCACGGGAGGTCGGCCCCCCGGTTCAAACACTGTTGTGAACCTTTTATATTCACCTCAAGAGCAGCTCCTCTCGATGGAGGCCGCCATGTTGCACCATTGTGTTTATGGACGAACGTAGAGCAGACTCCCTCTACAGGCTTGGAAGGGGAGGAGGATGTGAGGAGTATTCAGCAACTTCAACAGTACACCATAGTCACAAAGCTCAGTCTGTTCTGATTGGCTGGTTGGGCCCGGTCTCTTGCGATCATCAGCTTGATCAGGGAATAGAATTTAAATCCAAAATTAAAAACAGCGCGCCCTCTCTGACACTGGGAGTTTTAACTCGAAACACTCGAACCCACTAGAAAACAGGAAAACATGGAAAAAGCATCATTTTTAAGGGTTTTTTTTTGTTTGTTGTTTTAATGTGGAGTGTCTTCTTAACAAACAGTTTGGTTTCACAGTCATGGCTTCAATTGAAATAGGCTGTGTTCCTTTCTTTTGTGGTTACTTTGACTTTCTGACATGTCTTTGTGCGGTTCATGGCTAAAACTCGCCTCTCTCATTTTTCACTCATCATAACAAAGAGTGAATCTGAGCTGTATCGAAATCCAAGGACCGGCCAACAGAGAGAAGTCAGATTTGCTTCAAGGTCTCCTCCCTCTTCTGTGGCCACATGGAGAAACCACTCTCGCTGCTGCGCTTTCACATTCCCGTTCCCAGCCGCCACCTTTGACCCCGGGCGGCATATCGGCTCTTGGCGGCAGACGCGCTGGTGGTGTCTGACGCTGGTCGCTCCACGTTCTGGCGGAGACCCGGTCGCTGGAGGAGCTTGTGTGGAGATGTACGTCTGAACGTGTGATGGATGTGGACGTCATCCTGACCAGAGTTATCACTGACTCCGCTCCCTTCCTCTGCTCGGAGACGAGCGGACGCCTCATCACTTTTCTGCTTCCCTCCGCTGCTCGTGACTTTTGAACGTCCATTTTTTTTTTATTGTTTCCCTTTGAATGGATTCGCGTCGTCCTGTCTGGACAAACTAGTTTGTTGATGACATGCATGTCTTGAGGGCATTTTCTCTTCAGGTCATGTGACCCTCCATTCACCCATCTGTCCCACTGGCATGATCACCAACCCCGTGATCTTGAACTCAGGAGATTAACCGGAGTTCAAAGGTCAAGATCACCGAGACCTCACATTCTTGCAGTGGTGGGAACGGCAAGGTGGGAATTCTGCCTGGCAGTGACATCCACTTGAACTGAGAAAAATATGGAGGTTAAAAGTCAAAGGTCAAAGGTCAAGGTCCCTGTTACCTCACGAAACACATGTTTGTGCATTTGCGCCTTCTCCCATTGGAGGAATCGTAGTTTGTCGTTTCTCTCTCTGGTTTGTCAGGTCTGACGACAACACTGCGGCGCTCGGTGTCAGCCCGGTAACGACGTTACCATGGGAACCTCTTGATCCAAACAATGACATCAGCAATGTTCCACTGTCCCACGTTGAGGATTGTCTGCAAACGGTCATGACGATGCAAACGCGGCGATGACAGGAAGATGAATGTGTGTCATTACGGCTCAGGAACTCGTGTCGACACGAGGAAACATAACCAGTGCATTTTACACGGGCGTTGTCTTTTCATTAAAGGTGCAGTGTGTCAGATTTCCCTCCATTTTTGTCACCTCTTGAGTTAGGATTACAAAACATTATTACATTATTACAAAGGTAGAATCACCTAAATGCATGGCCTTGCTTTTACATCACCCAGAAATGAGACCTTTAATGCATATTTACATCAGGAGTGGGTCCTCCCGATGGGGGCTGCCATGTTTTTTTTTGTTTACAATAGCCCATACACAGTGCGCCTTTGAAGGTGCAGTGTGTAAGACTTGGTGACATATTCTGATGAAGTTGCTTGTTGTATCCATCACCTTGCCCTTCCCTTTGGAGCATGAAGGAGAACCCATGGACGCCCAAAGTTTAAAGCTCAAAAGATGAGCAGTGCATCCACTGTGGTCTTCCCCATCAGTGTTAATGCACATAAAAGCGCCAATTTTAGGTTAATGTGAGAAGCCAGTCAGACATTGTGTTTGTAAAAAAAGAAAAAAGAAAATGTCTTCATATAATTGTTTTGGAATTCTATGTCTATAGATAGAAGTGACAAACATTGACTGAAATCGTGCACACTGAACCTTTTAATGTCGCTTTGAGCCCCTGGCGTCAAAAACTGAATGAGCGGCTCCCGATCGAACGCACTAAACGCAAAGTGTGATGCTGCTGCATTGTGTTGGTTCTATACGATGATGCTGTTGCACTATATGCACACGTTTTCTCACTGTGGCAACTTTACCCGACGACACATTGTGGCTCTGCGCACGGTCGTGTCATTACTTCCCACAACGGGAAACACGAAAGGCCCTGAATTAAAGCCAGACTGCACAACAGAAACGCATCGAGCTGACATTCAAAACCCCATGGCAGCCGCACTGCTGGATATCATAGCGCTGTTTGGCGAAATGATAATTAAGATAATTGTTCTGTGAACTGTAGAATTGTGGGCTTGTAATGCTCGCGCTCCCCACAACAGGAACTACCAGGATCTCTGCAGTGGCTTGCCAAACCCACAGAGCTTACACAACAGCGAAGATGACAAGACAGGGGGAACGAGGGGAAGGGGTGAGTGAAACGGAGAGTGAGGCTCACTATAGGGGCCCATAAAGACTTTCATATGTACCGTGCCCTGCATGTTTCATTTGCAGGGCCTGTGGCTTGGCTGCCGCTCAAGGAAACTCAAGAATCATTTCCATGAGCGCGGGACTGGATCAAGTATGACTCCGGCATTCTGTTCGTCACGTGTGCTTCTTTGCTTCGGACTTTTCGTACCTGTCGCTGACGCGTTCCGCTGATTGGTTGAGTGTGGGGGGTTTGAAATGTGCTGCGGTGGCTGGGAAGGGCCGTTTCAGTTCTTTGCAGCAGCCGTCACAGAGCGTATTACATCACCGAGCCCCTTTCACACCAGCCTCTAACGCAGGGGCGTCAAACGTACGGCCGCCGGGCCAGAACCGGCCCGCCAGAGGGCCCGGTCTGGCCCGTGGGATGATTTTGCAAAGTAGTTTAACATAACAAACATGTGATGTGAACTGGTAGTGATCGTAATGCTCATTTCAAAGGCACAGTGTGTAAGATTTGGTGCCATCTACTGGTGAAGTTGCATGTTGTATCCATCAGCTCACCCTTCCCATTTGAGCATGCAGGAGAACCTGTTGCCATTAAAGCTCAAGAGATGGTTCTTAGGTCCACTCTGAGCTTTAGGGGCGGCAGTGGCTCAGTGGTTAAGAGCAATCGCCTTTGGAGGCAAAGGTCAGTGGTTTGAATCCCACTTGGACCCTGCTGCAGTGTCACTAGCCCTGGCACTGATACTCCCCATGGTCCATGTGTACTGGTAGAAATACCCCGTGACCCAGATTACTGGGTAAGTGGTTGAAGATGACATGACTCTGAGCTATTGTACAAACATGGCAGCCAAATGTAAATATACATTAAAGGGCTAATTTTAGGGTTATGTAAATACACTGGGGTGATTATATTATCCATTTGTAAAAATGTCTATAGCAATGTTCTGTAATTATATTTCTATTGATAGAATTGACAAAAGAAATGAGCGAAATCTTACACACTGCACCTTTAAATGTCCAGTCTGTTCATTAGTTTTCAGTACGCGACAATCACCTCTTTATATTCCCACAAGAGGCAGGTCGTCTTCACAGAGGCCGTCATGTTCCAGCATTCAGTTTGAATGAAAGCCCAGAATGGACAAACTAAATGTCAGGGAGAGTTGAGCTGCATCGTGCAACTTCGCCACTCGATGTCACTGAATCCTACAAATGGCCTTTAACATGCTCAGACGTTGCTGCCGTGAGACAGTATCTCTTCAGTATCTCTCGTCCCATGCGCAGAAAGGGTTATTGATCTATTGTCGGGGGGGCAGTTGTGGCTGAGGCGGTAAGAGGCCCAAAGGGTCAGGGGTTCGATTCCCGCCTCCCCCCAATCCGTATCTTGACGTGTCCTTGGGCAAGACACTGAACCCCACATTGTCCCGTGTACTCATGGATACGTGCTGCAAGTAGATGTATGAATGTATGAATGTCCGTGTGACAGGGTGAAAGTAAACGGTACTGTAAAGCACTTTGAGAGGTCTTTAAAAAAAAAAAGCTCAGACATTGCTGGCGTGAGACACTCTCTCCTCCTTCACGTCAATAGCAGCTGTAGTTCCGTGCACAGAAAAGCTTCTATATCTATTTCGTGCGTTAATCACAGAGCGAGAACAACAGGAAATTTCATTGCGGTGTCCTCTGGCGCGTCTTCGATGTCTCGTACCAGGTCAATAATCAACTCTGCGATGATCCTCCAAGACTAACTGACACTCTGGGACCATTTCCCTTTTGCCCCCCTTCACCACCGGGGCTTTCGGAATCCTTGGCTTTGAGCTGGCTCGCCACAAAACTGGCCTGCAGTGCATTGCCTCTGTCAGAGCGAGGTCTTGTGAAAGCACAGTCGGG
The DNA here is from genome assembly GCA_016785325.1 of Chascanopsetta lugubris. Lineage (NCBI taxonomy): Eukaryota > Metazoa > Chordata > Actinopteri > Pleuronectiformes > Bothidae > Chascanopsetta > Chascanopsetta lugubris. The sequence continues at coordinate 15,905 of JAFBJT010110028.1, read as the reverse complement.
CACTTAGACTCTGCTGAAAAATGTTGACTTTGTCCAAGAGCAGTTGTCCTTGCAACACATCCAGTTGAGCCCGTTTCCAGCTGCAATCAAGCTCCAGATTGAGCCTTTCTTTCCTCACGGCGAGCATGTGCCTGCTGTACAACGCTACAATGGCTTGTTTTTAATCCAACTAAAGCCTGGCTGCTGGAAAGGGGCAACACTCCAATACTACTTTACTTTTCTCAGCACCGGCCATCAGGCTTGTCAGAGATGACACATAACGTGTGAGCTTTGTTTCTGCTTTGCTCGCTGACCCTGACCTGACAGGCGCACAGACACAGCGGACCACCGTGCTCATCTGCTCGCTTCTTTTTCCCTCGACGAGAGGAGATAATGACCTACGGGATATTTATCGGTATTTTGAATCTTTGGTTTGTGAATTATTATTGTTATCATTATTTTACTTGTTGTCATTATAATAATACTGATACTACTACTACTAATGCTAGTGCTGATAATAGTAATGATAATTATAATGCTGATGATGATGATGATTATTGTTGTTATTGTTATTATTGTTATAATTATTATTATTGTTGTTGTTGTTGTTGTTGCTGTAGTTGTTATTATCAATATTATTGATATTATTAATATTATTGATATTATTAATATTATTAATATTATTAATATTATGTTGGATATGGAGGCTCACCCTTCCCTTCCAGATAGAGGAACCAATGGTTGAATTTAGGCCCAAAGGTGATTTTCCAACCACTCCATTGTAAAACATGGTGAACATAGAAATATATAATTGTAGGCTCATTCTGCAGTAATGAAATGACGGACAGAAAGGAAAATTATTTAATTGTATCCTACGCTACCCTTATATTTTAGGGGAGCTTTATGCTGACACATGTAGCAGAGACAAACAAGCTGCTGTCTCCGTTCCCAGCCCTTCCGCGGCACAATTCAGCTCCTGAAGTACATGTGAACGTTATGAAAAAGCCCAATTTCAGGGCTGATACATACAAATATGATACAGATGCTGTGAAGCTGCTCAGCTCTGGGCAGAGCTTCAGTGGGGGGGAGCTGAAAGCCCCCTCACTCACGCACTCAGCCGCAGCAGCAGCAGCAGCAGCAGTTAGATGGAGCTCTCTCTCGGTGTTCTCTGTGAATCCCCTCCTCGTGCTCAGTGTCCTGTCCGTGCGTTCCTCGGTTTGCACTCTGAGCCGTCGGAGGGTGATGCTGCACAGCTCTGCCAGGCGCAGGGCGACAGGTCAGGGAGTGAGATCGACCACCACCTCTTCATCAACACCTCCGAGTTCTCTTCTTTGTCACTTTCCCATGTTGTAGCTTGTGCATCCTCTGTTCTTTCGTTTTTGGTGTGTACGATTTCAGTCATTTTTGCATCTTCTAAAATATTACAAAACAATAACATAATGTCATTTTCAGGAATTCATAATCACCTTAATGTTTTTCTCTTTTTTCCATTATCCTTAAAGGTCCAGTGTGTAAGATCTGATCACCTCACCTTTGACCTTCTGAACATGCAGGAGAACACATGGTAGACTTCAGTTGTCATTGAAACTCAAAAGATGTTTAGAACATCTTCTTTTACTGCCATAAAAACATGGCGGCCCCCATGGAGAGGACTACCTGCTCATGTAAACATATATTAATGGGCTCGTCTTCGCGTTATGGGGGTAACATCAAACATTCAGATGATTATAAATTCATGACAATGTCAGGATGTAATTGTTCTGTAATATTCTCAGAGGTGATCTTACACACTGCACCTTTAAAGGAGCAATGCCCTGATGGATGATGGATACAACATGCTACTTCACCTCGACATGTCACCAAATCTCACACACTGCACCTCTAATATTCATAAATCATTGAGAGTGATGTAGTCAGCTGGAGCTGGTTTTCAGGATGTGTCAGCAGAGGCAAAGTTTACACAAAGCTCTTTGATGAAAATAATCATTAACCTGCTTCCATGAACCATGCCCACTCGGCTATTTTCAGACACTGGCCTCACTATTACACACTCACACACACACACGCACGCACACACACACGCACATGCACACACACGCACATGCCGCCATCGCCCTGGCACACTCTCAGCTCTCAGGCATGAGAAGATCAATCCTAGTTTCTGTGTCTAATTCTGGATTTTCACATGTGGAAAATCTTGTTGCCAGGTTTGTATCAAGATTTCCAAATGCCCCTCTGCTGTTAATGGTGGGGCTGTGAATTGTCGCCATAGCGATGGTCAAATGTGGCCAGGCTGGTGACGCACTCCAATGACCCAATCCAAAGGAAATAGCATGATTGTGTGTGTTTTCTGTGCTCCCCCCACACACACACACACACTCACACACACACACTCACACAGTGGTGTGAATGGAGGGTCAGATCCAGATTCTGCTCAGCCACACCATGGGAGAGTTTTGGCTCTTGCTCTTCGCTCTTGCTAAGGCCATTACCCAATCTCCTCTCAGTCTCACTGGCACAATCGTCATTAAGCGGCACTGATTCTCTGCAGGGCCATGGTGCAGCTTGATTTAATAATGTGCCACCGGTGCCGTGTAGGTATAAAGTCGGGTTTCACAGACAGCATGATGAGGCTGCAAGTTCAGTCCAAACAAGAGCCAGGATCCACAATTGACTGCTGATTCTGAGGGTTAACTGGAGAAGTGTAAACAGTCCGCGGGAACTTTGTTTCTGTGCAGCCTCACATGAGATGAGATGAGATGAGATCAACTTTATTAATCCCACAGTGGGGAAAGTTCCCTGTTACAGCAGCTCAAGAGGCAGATACAAAAATAAGACATGATATAAAAAGAAAATAATTTTTTTTAAAGTAAAGAGGAGAGCATTATATACATAAGGTACACGAAAAAGGTCAAAAAGATAAATTGCACACACTTTTTGCACTTAAGATTGACCAGTGATGGCACTGCACCTATATTTGTAGTGATGCACTAGAAATAGCAGCATCACTGGTGATATTATTATTATCATCATTATTATTATCATCATCATCATCATCATCATCATCATCATCATTATTATTATTATTATCACAATTATAATAATAATAGTAATAATAATAATAATAAAAATACAAGTATCAAGCAGTAGCATAGTAATATTCAGAAAATAGTGGTTAAACTAGTGACAGTAATCACATTAATAATCAGAATAATAGCACTAGTAAGGATAAAACCAGTGTTACAATCAGAGGGACCTTAAAGTGCAAAGTAATAAAATAGCAAACATCCGCAAAGCCTCAGAAACGTCAGGGTTTTGGTGCAGCATTGCACGGTCGGACCGCAGTAGGTATAAATGACCTGCGGAGGCGCTCCCTCTTACACTCAGGGCGCACGGCCCTTTGACTGACGGAGCTCCTGAAGGCCGCCACGTGGTTTGCTCATATCAGCGGCTGCGCCTTTATTTCCATCCACACAACCACGTATACGCTGTGCGTGACGCCCCGTGGTGTTTGCTCGGACCCCATGCCCCTCTGTGCTGCGTCCGGGGCTCGGCCCACTCCGGGAACTGTGGCAGCCGCGCGCCGAGGCCTCGCTGCTGGAGGGCAGGAACTGGCTGAACAGGAGGAAGGCTCCTAATTGGCCTGAATGGCTGCAATCAGAGCCAATAAGAGATAAGCGCTGGATTGCACTCCAGATCGGCAGCGATAGCATTGTGCCGTGTGACCGGGCTACGATTGCTCTGTTGACCAAACACAGAACAGGTGTGCAGGCTCTCTCATGCTCAGGTGGCCCTCCCAGCAACCCCCGGGCGACGGCGGGGGCCTCACACACCCTGAGCAAACACACTGAATGCTTGGATTGCTTTGCACTATATTCTTTTATACCTGGAAGACGGAATCCATCTGTGTGTGACAGGCTCCTTCTTCCCGTATTAGAGCTGGATTATGAACAGTATGGAGGAATGTGTTCATAAACGCTGGAACAAAGGATTTCTCAACCTGCTTCCTTCACGCGTAATTGAGCCGTATTGACTTTAGAGATACGGGGGCTGGTCAGGCGGATGTTGGCAGGTTGAACCCAGAACAGTGCAATCTTTCACTCATTCTTTTTTTTTTCTTTTTCTCAGGGATCACAAAGTTACAGTCTTTCCTGCGCTAATCACAATATCCACAATATTGATGAGTCCGGATGTTTTGGATTTATTGTGCATATTTCAAGTTAGGGGGGATTTGTCAAGTCTCATGTCACGCCTATTATTTGATTTTCACGTGGGTCAAAGGTCAACACATATTTAGTGTTGTCGTGTTGCTAGGATATGACTAGGTGCTGTATCCAGGGGCGTAGCAAAGGGGTGGGGGGGGGGGGGGGGTGTCCGAGCCCAACCATAATTTCACCTTAATATCCCTTTTTCCGTGCTCAGCATACGAGACATTTCCTGGTGTATTGTCAGCAAGTCACTTAAGGTTAGTGGTGAAGTTCTTGACTCAAATGTGTGAGGTTCTGGGTTCTAATCTCAGTGAAAGGCCCCTTTTCTTTGATGTGTTTTGTTTGCACATTTCCCCACTGTGGGAGTAATCACGGATTTTTCTCATCTTATGAACGATCATTCATGAAGGAAATAATTCAAGTATATTTTTCACCATTGTGAAAATACTGCTCATATAGTAAAATGATAGTTAAAAAATACATTTTGATGAATAGCTATTCATCAATGCATGCAAAATATTTTGTTTTATTTTTGCTCAATTTGTTTCTGGGGGCCCAGACTGGCTAGGCCCCCAGAAACAAACGCCGCTGAGTACATCCACTAACTTTGGAGAGGGTATGGAGAGGTTGCAACCCCTCTGGCACAGTCGTCTCATGCTGTCTGCCTGCCAGTGGACAATAACATATTAATGGCTGTTTAGAGGACCTGTCCTGGATTCACCCCTGTGCGGCTGATGGTCGATCTGCCTCTGAATAATAGTCAATGTCTTGATGAATGATGTGAAACAGTAAGAGAGAGGGGAAGTGAGCCTGCCTCATGTCGATGCCTGTGCCAGTAAACTTCACTACGCCCACCACAACCCAAGGCGCCATACCCCTGAGTGCTTTAAAGAGCCCGTGGGTGTCTGCTTCCTTACGACTGTATCTGACTCTCATCCAGTCAATACAACACAGGCTACATTTGTACCTCAACCTGGGCTTTGATAGAGTAAAATAGAGGCCAGCAGGTAAAGTGCTGTACAGCCCTGATATCCCAGAGGGCGCTCTATCCATCAGCACAATAGAGGTGCTAATAGGTTCACAATTGTCCATCGGTTCAGACAATACGTGGCAGAATACACAATTTTTCTCAAATAAAATGTACGTCTTGGTATTCACTGAAGTTGTTGACACTCTGGCGTCGTTGCAGTCTCTCAGACCGAGGATGTGGGAGTGGCTGAGAGGGGGGCCGCAGAATGAGCACGTTATCAAAGGGGATGAGTTTTTAATCGATTCCCTCGTCCCCCACCGACTGTTTACAAGTCATTTAATGCCACTTTAACACCAGGATCAGCCGATACAAAAATATGTTAACATGAAATGTCGCGTGACGTGAATGGGCGAGTGAAGAGAGACAATAGCTGGCATGATTTGAGATACCGGCGCGTTGCTTGCGCGCCATTTGGTGATACCGGGCCGTCTGCTTCAGAACCGTACGCGTATGATTATGCCCATCGCTATGTTGGCTCAGGAAGTCCTGACTCTGATTTCCTCCAGATGGAGGAATGTTAACAAAATTCACATTTAGCACAATAAACAAAGGGAAGGCAACAGCAAAACAAACCATCCCGCACATCCAGCCCATTTGAAGTGTGTCTGTTTGTGTAGAGCGCGTCTTTTCCATAAGTCACTCTGATTGGTGTGAATCATTTTAATGATGCATGTATGAAGGATTGATTGATTTCTGGGAAATAAACAAATAAACACCAAGATTTGTTGTTTGCATGTCACTCTGGATGACTGAGTGAGTGTAACAATTTCAATAAAAGAAGTAGGAGGTCTTTTAGAGAGGGGTTGCTTGCGCGCCATTTGGTGATACCGGGCCGTCTGCTTCAGAACCGTACGCGTATGATTATGCCCATCGCTATGTTGGCTCAGGAAGTCCTGACTCTGATTTCCTCCAGATGGAGGAATGTTAACAAAATTCACATTTAGCACAATAAACAAAGGGAAGGCAACAGCAAAACAAACCGTCCCGCACATCCAGCCCATTTGAAGTGTGTCTGTTTGTGTAGAGCGCGTCTTTTCCATAAGTCACTCTGTTTGGTGTGAATCACTTTAATGATGCATGTATGAAGGATTGATTGATTTCTGGGAAATAAACAAATAAACACCAAGGTTTGTTGTTTGCATGTCACTCTGGATGACTGAGTGAGTGTAACAATTTCAATAAAAGAAGTAGGAGGTCTTTTAGAGAGGGGTGGGGGGGGGGGGGGGGGGGAGGGGGGGGGCATATCCTGTTGGGTGGGGGGGATGGGGGTGGGGGAGGGGGGGTCATATCCTGTTCCAGTTGTGTTTCCAAAGCCAGCAGAAGTGAAGTGATGGGTGTGCTGGGATAATGAGGGGGGTCAGTATCAGAGGGTGAAAAGCGTTCGGGGGATAAGCCACAGCTAATGACGAGGAAGTCCGAGGACACTTTGATCTGCTCGGCTCCTTTGGCGCGTCGGGGCCAAAAAGCTGTGTGCTAAAGCAGAGGAGACCCCTAATCTTCTTAGGGGTACGCTTAACATTCCTCGACGTTTTGGGGGCGACCGGAGAAAGTGCTCCGTCCGTCCATCTCTCCGTCCGTCTGTCCGTCTTGCGGACGCAATTCAAAACAGTCGGCGGGTCTGCGTTCTATTTGGCTGTTGGGCGAGAGAGAGAGAGAGAGAGAGAGAGAGAGAGCTGTGGGTTGGTGGATTGGCCGCCCGACGAGAGGAAGCTCTGGTTTGGTCACAGTGTGGGACGGTTAAGCCGGAGCAGGTTTCTCTGTGGGTTGTGGGGTTGCAGGATTTCCGCATCAGACACTGGCAGAGCATCGCTGACTCTGATCCTGCAGAGGAAACTCTGATTTCTCTTTTGGACGTGGACGTTGTCCCTCTCAGAAGTGGCTTTATCATCACTTCAGAGCGCTTCCTCGTTGTCCTGGCTGGGAGGTATTTATAGAAATGAGACTCGGCCGCTCTGGGTGACATTAATCGCGACTCTCGGGGGCATTTTGCGCGAGGACAGCGCTGGAAATGAAAGTGGCGCTGCCAGTCTGCTCTCTGCCCGCCGAGCGGGAAAAGCCTAAAAAACAGCAACAGCAATGGAAAGTATGGAATAGTCCTTTCTCTCCACCCCCCCCCCATCCCCCACCCCCACCCCCCCCAGTCTGGCTCTGGACTGGTGGTGTGACTCACCAAACAAATGAAATGAGTTCAGCTTATTCCTGTTTTCCATCAACACCCCCCCCCCCTCCCTCCCCCCGCCCCGAGTTCTTCTCTTGCTTGTCTTATATAACACTTATTTATTTCACATTCCGGCCCCTCTCTGTGGCACATCCACGCAGAGCCCGGCACCATGGACCCGAAGGCCCCTCTGGTCACTCAGATATTTGGTCTGAGGGGGAAGTGATGGAGCCTGCGCCGAGCCCTGAGTCGTGCTGGCCATTAAGCCCACAGAGCATTAGCCGGCCGTGGCCTGCGTGTCTGCAGGGGCTTAGGCTTTGCCTCCATTCCTCCGCTCTGCAGCCAAAGCCAACACCCCCCCCTCCCTCCCCCGCGCCCCGAGTTCTTCTCTTGCTTGTCTTATATAACACTTATTTATTTCACATTCCGGCCCCTCTCTGTGGCACATCCACGCAGACCCCGGCACCATGGACCCGAAGGCCCCTCTGGTCACTCAGATATTTGGTCTGAGGGGGAAGTGATGGAGCCTGCGCGCAGCCCTGAGTCGTGCTCGCCATTAAGCCCACAGAGCATTAGCCGGCCGTGGCCTGCGTGTCTGCAGGGGCTTAGGCTTTGCCTCCATTCCTCCGCTCTGCAGCCAAAGCCAATACCCCTCCGGGGCACGAGGGGAGAGGAATGCACTCCCGACCCTCCGCCCTCCTCCTCTCCTCTTTCCCCTCTGGAGGAGCCACGGATGGAGGCCCCTTTATGGAAAGCAACCAAGACCCTAGGCATGGGCTCTCTCTGTTTTTCATCCTCCTCTTTACCTCCTCACCCCTTTGCGCTTTCTTCTTCTCCCCCTTTGTGTGCGCCGCTTGTTTGCAGTGGTAGAATACACAGCGCCGCGTAGCCCCAGCCGTGCTAAGCCGGGGCCGGGGCCCCTGATAAGGGCTGCACTCGGCGAGCTGCGAGGGCCATGAGAGCACAAACATTACGCCACTGAGTAAACGGAGCCTGGGGCCCCACGTCTGAGCACCTTTGTTATTGTGGCTCACATGCAGGCGGGTCAGAGAAGACAGGGAATGCAGCTCATATGCTCGGCTTATCGCACAATCCAATCCTGGAGCTGGTGGCGCGGCCTATTCTTGGAAGCTGCAGCGAAGTTCACCTCTCCGCTTGTTTTCTCTTCCACTTCTTTTGGCTCTTCCAGGGATTCGATTCAAAGCTAATTATAAAAAAAGGGGGCATTTTGGGATCGTGCGGATGGTTATCTGTGCTGTTTGTTTGACTGCGATAAAGCAGATCACTCATTTATGTGGAATATTAGCTTGCAGATATTAATGTTTAATTGAAAAGGAAGTGGCTCTCCTCAAATCTCTGGTCATCTCCATGATATCGCAGCGTTGTGGGAAAAACATCCATCGACCCTATTTCTCCCACTCGCGGACTCATCGGAGGTTTCAGCACCATCTAGTGGTGAGATGAAACCGTTTTCTCATCTCAGCATCGTCCCTCCAAGGCAAGCTGAAACATAGCGGGAAACAGAGTTGTCCAAACACTGTCAGCTGTGTTCCTGTGCTTAAAGAGGGATGTTCCTCAGGTGACAGACTGTGGAGCCTCTGCTTCCTGTCCAGACCTCCACTTTCAGGCTCTGGCTCCGGCTCTGCACCGTCCCTGCTGTTCCCCCACAGGCACCACATTCGACAACATCTGCCCTGTTGTGGTTTGGGACGCACATACTTCTCGCCGATTGGACGAGGATGATACGATTGCATCTTGTAGAAATTCATGAGGCATGTTATTCTTCTTCCAAATGATGACTTTGCTGGAATTTGCCTTTAAGGATACATGGCCAGCGAACCCGAGTCACAGGCTCTGTTTGCACACGCCAAACGTAGAGTACGAGCTGCGCTGTTTCAAACACAAAGCTGGAAAAAGATCCGATCAAAATCGGCAAAATATGCTTTTATTTTGAAATGCTTCGATTTCCGTGGTTCTGTCTTGCACTCTGCTTGCATTAACGCAGAGTGGGCAGAGATTTTCATGTTGTTTGTCCGGCTGATGGAGGTCAGTCAAGCTCAGGTGTGTCCAGTAGCTCCTGCTAACAGTGCCATACCCCCCCCCCCCCACCTACATTTTCTTAGCCTTCAAAATAAAAGTCCCACTTTAAAAGACCACCCTCATCCATTGGCATTGTCTGCAAAATAATCTAATTTTGAAGATTCAATGTTTTTTTTTCCATTTCAGAATATAATATAATATAATACGGTACAATACAATACAATGCAATTCAATATAATATAATATAATATAATATAATATAATATAAATAATAATGTTTGTATTGTTTGTTTGGCCCCCGATAACTATCTGGGTTTCTTATGTGGCCCCCCTGGAGAAGTAATTGCCCAGCGTCTGGTTCCAGACTGTGAGTCTCACCTTGGTGAAGTCAGAGCACTTAATGAACAGTGCTGATGGATCAGTCATTAGAGCCGCGCACAGCAACCACTTAGACTCCTGATCTGTCAAAGAGTGACCTTGGGATGTGGGTGTATGTGTGTGTGCACTCATGATTGTGCCTTCTCAGGTGTGTTTGTATGACAGAGCTGTTGTTGACATGAATGTGTGTGCCTTTGTAAATAAGAATCCTCTTTTCTGGGGTATTTCAGAGAACGGGGCGGGGAGGGGGGGGTACATTGTATGTGCTTAAGGCCCTTTTTACGCAGAGATGAGTTTATTCGTATTTGCAAACGTTTTTGATTGCATGGGCGTTTCATCCACACGGTGGCGGCGAAAAAGTCCGAATACGCTGCTTCTTGAATTCCGGTCCCAGAGAGTTAAATCTCAAGACGCCACAAATACATTTCAGTGTTTACAACCGATTTGTATCTTTTCTATAAACATGACACCATGGGCCCACCTCCTCCTGAACCTGCAGACGCTAACTCACCAACAACAGAAACAATGTGCATGCTCCATGTCTTTTTCTCTGTGGTTGGTGTATTTCTGTGGTAGTGTGACAGCGCCAACTACAGGCCTGGCATATGTACCACAGCGTATTTAGTAATTTCACGTAGACCGCCAAAGTTCTCGATATGATTCTGTGTTTACGGTAATTTATTTATTTATCTATTTTAAATGAGAAGGAAACAGATGGTTTTCGTCTTCAGGGCCTTGCTTTCTTAGAAGTTTAACAATTAGCACGGATTAGCATTTAGCACGTGTAGAGCCTGACATTAGCTTCTCAAGACCAACATGGTTTCCACCCACAAGAGTCAAAGCAGAGCCGACTACAATGCAACCACAGGACATGTTATGTTGTAAAGCTGTAAGTCACACATGTCACTTCATTCCCCAGCTGGGAAAGCTCACTGCTCTGACTGCGGCCATGCGTCTGCTAACACTGCTGCTCCTCACGCACATCTCAGTGGAAGGAGACACCACTCCGCGCTGGTTCTTGTAAATGCCGACAATAACACGCAGAAGATTGAGAGAGAGAGAGAGAGAGAGAGAGAGAGAGAGAGAGAGAGAGAGAGAGAGAGAGAGAGAGAGAGAGAGAGTGGGAACCACTCATAATCGTGAATTGCAACACTCTCTCATTGCAGTGAAGTAAAGATTGATCACTTACAGCTCTCCAGCAAAGTTCAGGGATTGAATGTCCCTTGAGGGTGTGTCTTTGTGCACGGCCATGTTCACAGTGTGCTCGTGGATCCGGGCAGGATTAAAGCCGGCATGTCCCAACAATGATGTGAGGGCTTCATGTACAGTCTGCCATGGTAAATCTTTGAATTCAGCTCCTTTAGGCTTGAGCAACCACGCCTTGTGAAAAAAAAAAAAAACTTTTTTCTATTCGTAATAAATTACACTTTAACAAGACGCGTTCACTGTGGGAGAAGAAAAAAAAATCAATATACTCGACATTCACTTGTAGTCTTGCGAAACCGTTGCTTCAGCCAAATTCGCAAAGTCAACAAGATACAGATTGAGTCAACTAGATAAACTTCTTATTGTTTCCTTGTAGGAGCGGAGCTGGACATGAGCCAGAGCTCTTTAGAACCAACATTTGCAACCAACTCAGTCAACTCAGCCGATGTCTCCAGGTCCATTAACATGATGGATGGAAATGTGAGAATGAGAACGCAGAGCCAAGCACAACACTGGGTTTCCATAGATGTTTTTATTCTTATCACCTCAAACCTCTTAGCCATTAAAAGTAATGAGTTCACTTGCATTTCTTTTGTTAGTTTGCCCTATTTTTTGGTTGTTTGTTTGTGCATTGTCACCAACGCATCTAGTCTGCTGTACCTATTCGCTGGGGATGAAGGGAACAGCAAGAGCATGTGGCCCAATGGTAATGTTACCATGGTGACCTGCCTCACCGTGTCTTCTATGGCTCACATCAGGAGGAGGTCTCCTCAGTCTTGGATCTTGATCCAAACCATGAAAGAGAAAATATTGAATGTTGTCTCAAGTTGTAACGAATAGGTGTGGCTACAAATGTTGACATGTTGATGGCTGGAAGATGACAGTGGTTCTCAACTGGTCTGGCTTTGGGACCTGCCATCACCACTAAATTTACATTTACATTTAATGAAAAGATGAAGCCGGTTGGACCTGAGATGGTACAGAATGTCACAGTATGACAACATAAAAAGAGAAGTCTATTGATAAACAAAACAAGCCGCCGGTGGTGACGCTGGAGGGGGAAATATTCCATTTTATTCTCAATTAGCTGCATTTTAATGTAGACGGCGTTTTTGCAAAACACACTTTGCAAAATCTGTGAAATGGCGTGGGTCTATTCGCATTGCAGGGCATCGTCGCCACCTACTGTTAAAGAGAGTAAATAGATGGCACTCTGACGCATGAGAAAAGTCCTCTTCAAAATAAAAGCATGGAACTCTTTCTTTCCAGTCTGCGACCGACTTTTGGGTTGAGAATCATTGATGTAGAGAATGAAATGATTGTGTTCAACCGGGTCTTATGTTCCCATTTAATGCCGACTGGAGCCGAGCTCATTCAAACCTAATTGCAGAGTCATTTGCACGCGGTGTGAATTTTTATGAAACACATACTCCCCGGATCTTTTTGAAAAGGGATCTCATTAGAGAAAATCTTTTGCAGAGATATTAGCGTGTAATAAGTACGTCTCCTCTCAAGGGAACAAGAAGTCATTAGTGAGCCTCTCTTCCTCAATAGGCCCCTTTATCTACTTTTTAGGTTATTATTGAGAAATGTTCGTAAACACACCTGACCCAACAGTTTCATCTGGAGCGACTCTGGGTGTCCATCGTGCCTTCTATCGTCTCATATACTATGCAGAAAAAGTATCCCCTCCCACTTGTTGCTCTTCCCTAATGGGGGAATTTCATCGACTTGGGAAGTGATCCCTTCGCTCTGAGCAGAAATTGCAGATAATTGTGCCGTTTGGACGTGGGACAGAAAGGTCAGTAGACGAACAGTCAGGCCGGGGTGAAAGTGGATGCCTGGGAGTTCACGGTCGGCTGATGCTGAATGCACGGTGTGTGTGTGTGTGTGTGTGGCCGCGTGCTTTCACTTGGTGCGTGTGCGTGTGTGTGTGTGTGTGTGTGTGTGTGAGAGAGGGAGAGAGAGAGAACGCTCCTCCCTGTGTTTGTTCTCCTACTCCCAGCGCTGGCTGAAGAGTGTACTTTTAACTATATGTAATTGTCCTCTACAATAACAGCCACCGTGTTTGCTCTGGCAGCGGTCAGCGCAGAGACTGAGCGAGCGCAGCCGCAGTCCGGCCATGTGAGGCCGGGCTTTTATTTTCTTATGGTATCTCACTTCACCACAGGCTGCCAAGATCTGCGAGGGCAGCGGGAGTGCAGGGCGATATCTGCAGGGCGGGGCCAGGCTTTTTTCCGCTCCGCACATCCAACTCATTTTCTCACAAATCGCGGCGGGTTCTCCGTCCCTTTCTTAGTCACACCGGCACCACATGCTTTATTGCTTCGCTCAAGTTGGGGGTGGGGGGGTGGGGAGGGGGGACGTTTCTCTACAAGCTCGGTCAGGTGCAGTTGTCAGAGGATGGTGGTGGTGGTGGAGGTGGAGGTGGTGGGGGTGGGGCCCCGAGCCTGCACACAGAAGCTTAAGCTGTGAGTGACAGCTCCTTAAAGCTCAGGCCCTGGAGCTGGTCCAGGTGTGAGAGCTGGGGGGCTGCATCAACAGCCGCGATTAGCAGCCTCTGCCTGGAGCAGGCCCCGCCCACCTCATTGAAATGACTTATGACACGGATGACTGTGGGGAGACAGGTTGATTTATCAGCGCACAGATAAAGTCTCTCCCCTGACAGGTTCCTATAGATGACACAGACGAATAAGAACGACTATTTCAGCATAACTCTGGGGATAGATTGTATATTTTTGTACTGATAATGTCAAAAGAAAATCGATGCAATATTATTCTAGTGTCTGAGTTTTTAGAAGATGATACCACATGGCTCTCACACATATTAAAGAATTGTTTATATTCCGGAATGTTTCCCCATTAATTAACATAAAAGCAATTTATTTGAAATCAGTGTCCTGCCGGTGTAAAAGCCAAGGACCTTCACATTTCCCTTTATGCTTCACACATATCCCAATTTGACCTCTCCTGTCTTTTATTTGAAGGTGCAGCGTGTACGATTTGGTGACATCCAGTGGTGAAGTTGCACCTTGTATCCGTCACCTCACCCTCACCCTTCTGAACATGCAGGAGAACCTATGGTCGACTTGTTGTCATTAAAACTCAAAAGATGTTTAGTATGTCCACCCTGGGCTACTGTAAAAACATGGCTGCCCCCATAGAGAGGTCCCACTCCTCATGTAAATATACATTAACGGGCTCATTTAAGGTGAATGGGGGGAAAATTACATTTAGGCGATTATGAATTCATGAAAATGACAGTATTCAATTGCTTTGTAATATTTTTAGAAGTGAGAAAAATGACATAAAATCTTCCACACTGCACCTTTTAAAGTGTTGATATCAGGATACAGGTGTAGTGTTACATGATGATGCTGAAGCTCCACTGAAGCCTTGAGCCTTTTTCATATTGTCAATCCCATGTAGTAGCATTTAGTAAGTAAATAAATGACGATCCAGATGCTCTCATTTTAAATAGAATAATAATGAAAGCAATAATTAGAACAAGTTGGATGATTAAAGACAACTGCAACAAATATACAACATATTATTATACAATATATTGAATTTCTGTTAATGGAAGTCATTCCACCTAAATCACTGGACCTTTAACGTAGATGTCATGCCCTTGTACCTCAGAATGTAGAGAGTTAAGATGATTGTCTCCCATGTGAGATTTGAATCCGTCCCTCCTCCTCAATATGTCAGAAGAAGTTAGAGGCCCCGCTCTCTGTCCCGGGGAAGCATCACCAAATCACTTCCTGTCTGCAGTGGCGACCAGGAAATCCTTCCAGGCACAGAGACGCGCATGAGTCAAGTGCAGCCATCTGCTCGTGTCGCCACCAGGGCTGAGTGTGTTTTCACCTCGTCAGAAGCTCGTGAAAGGTTCCCCAAAAGGAAAACGCCTGCATACGCTCCGTCTCCTGCGCTCATGCGCTCGCCTGCTGCATCCAGCCCGTCGAGTAGCGTCACATGTTCAGTGCAACATATCAAACAGGACGTCGGGGCTACTTTGAAAATGCAATGCATCGCGCACTGCAGATACTGCAGGTAACACTGTCAATCAATGAACATTAACATAACTTAAAGGCGCATTGGGTACGATTTTGGTCATTTTTGTCACTTCTAAAAATGATGGTAAAACATTTACATACTGAGATTTTCATGGATTTCTGATTTTTTAAATGTATTGTTTTATTTCGATGACCCTTAAATGAGCCCGTTAATGTGTTTTTACACAAGGAGTTTTTACAGTAGCCCCAGAGTGGACGTACTGAACCTTTAATGACAGCTGAAGTCTCCTGCCTGCTGGGAAGGGCGAGGTGATGGATACAACACGGAACTTCACCTCTATCGATGTCACCAAATGTTACACACTGCACCTTTAAGGATATTTTAACGGAAATATCTCTAGAATTGCATCTGTGTGCATACATGTGACTGCATGTTTGTGTTTGTGTGCTCGTACATCATTGCATAGACTAATGGATGGATGGATGGATGGATGGGTGGATGGGTAGAAGGATGGATGGATGGATGGATGGATGGATGGATGGATGGATGGGTGGTTGGGTGGATGGGTGGATGGGTAGAAGGATGGATGGATGGATGGATGGATGGATAGGTGGATGGATGGATGGATGGATGGATAGGTGGATGGATGGATGGATGGGTGGATGGGTAGAAGGATGGATGGATGGGTGGATGGGTAGTTGGGTGGATGGGTGGATGGGTAGAAGGATGGATGGATGGATGGATGGATGGGTGGATGGATGGATGGATGGATGGGTGGGTGGATGGATGGATGGATGGATGGGTGGATGGATGGATGGATGGATGGGTGGATGGATGGGTGGATGGATGGATGGATAAGTGGATGGATGGTGGGTTGTAGCTCTCAGCT
>JAFBJT010110027.1:67374-74645 GCA_016785325.1 Chascanopsetta lugubris | reverse complement strand
CCCCCCTGCCTGTGTGTGTGTGTGTGTGTGTGTGTGTGTGTGACCGCCCACTGTCATCATCATAGCATTATTCCCATGCCATTTTGATATGATTGGCAGCTCACACACAAATTCTCCCACTTCACTGTGCTCGTTGGGCTTAGCCAATCAGTGCGGCTCAATTTGACATGAGGTCACTGTGACCTTTGACCCCGACCCCACCCCGCCCAAAAGATATATCCAGTTCCAGACCCCTGGTGAAATGTAAAGAAATTCCCAGCAGGATATAACATGAGATATAATTATATGTGTGATTGCAAGAATCAACCCACTCCATCGCATTTCATCCCATTTAACTATCGTACATGCTCTCTGTTGCCCCCCTGTGGAAAACATCTGCGTGTGTGTGTGTGTGTGTGTGTGTGTGTGTACCTCACTGATGATGCCCACTGCGCCATGGATCTTGGCCACATGACCCAGGAGAGCGGGGCACTGCTGTCCCACGGTCCTGAGCGCCGCCAGGAAGCTGACCAGCGAGGACGGGCTGGCCTGTGACACCTCCACCAGCACGCCCAGTACGGACTCAGTCAGAGCCTTGTTGCCCAGGTAACCCACCAACGCAGGCACCTGGGGGCTTAACATCTGTTTGTAAAAAAAAAAAGTACCAAAAATTAAAGAAGCAATTTTGTCACTGTTGTACTTCAATACAACTAAAAAGAGGGTGGATGTGTGTTTGACGGCGGCGGCGGCGGTGGGGGGGCGGGGGTGGGGGGGTGGGGGGGGGGCGAGTTTGCCCCGTAGCGCTGTCTGGAAAAAGTGAGCGAGCGAACGAGCCACTCCCCCTCATTATCAGAGCTGGTCACAGTGCACTGCATCCCACTAACTATGCCCACCAGTCGTAGCCCCCCTGCTGCTGCTGGTGCTGGTGCTGCTGCTGCTCTGTGACTCACTTGTTCTGAATAATCCCGATAATTTCAAACAGCATCTCGTCCTTGAGGGGAAGCGGGGGGGCGGGGGGCGGCTTGTGCAAAGTTGGACCACTGAAAAATCAAAGTTATGCAATATTGAGGTCTCATTTTTTCCCAATCCCGCACCACAACCCGAGGAAGAGTGATGGATACAATCACAATAAAGTATTTTGTGACATCTGTATGGGGGGTTGGATCAGACTCATTCCAGATGGCTGCTGTTTCTGTCTCCCGGTGTTTGCTGGTATGTACTTTCCCCCTCATGTTGTACATCAGCCACTCAGCTCCAGAATATGCAGGATGAAGGGAATTCCTATCGACAAATGCTTCGCATACGCCAAAGGCATTTATAACCGAGAGTTTCCATCATGTTGACACGAGCCTGATCCGGGATGTGATGGAGTGGGACAATTAAATGTGTGATTCAGCCTCGAATGAGAGGAACACGTTCCGCACGTACATCACTGTCTGTCAAGTATGGAAGCCTTTCTTTCCGGGTAGAGCATTCTGGGTAAAGACCCTGAGTGGAAACTGCTCTATTAAGATAGGGTTAGGTGTTAGGGGTAGGTTTAGGGTTGGGGCTGGAATGGACCCTAACCAATGAAGAGGAAGAGGGGCAGCTGGGTGGATGGATGGATGGATGGATGGACGGATGGATGGATGGACGGATGGAGTTCACACACTCACAAGTGGATGTTGCTCTGCGACAATCTGAATGAGTCTGATCAAATGTTGTTGCTCCGCAGACTCCAGCTGTGACATCATTGTTGTCAGGTCGCCAAGGTGACGGTGGATGGTGTCCGGCTGTCTGGGGTAAACTGACGGCAGGACCCTCAACAGCATGTAGTTACCTGTCAGAGAGAGAGCGAGAGAGAGAGAGAGAGAGAGAGAGAGAGAGAGAGAGAGAGAGAGGGGTTTACCATTAGCCCAACTGATTATTGCATTGTGTTCTTCTTCTGCTTATAGTATGTGGATGTGGGTGTGTATGACTGTCTATTCTATTCTATTCTATATCTATGCCAAACTCAAAACTATGCAGAGATGATTTGTATACAGGGGTCCAACATTTGAATATTGAAAAGAGTTGCCATGGAAAACTGTCAGGAGTGTGAATCACAAGCAGTTTTCAAAATAAGAGCGTATTCAGACAATGCTTGCAGTGTTAAACAAACGATGTGAATTGATTTTATTCACTCATATGCAGAAAATGACCCGTTGTACTCTGCATACAAGTTACCAAAGTATTAAGAACGTCCGTCTGTGCTTCAACGTTCTGGCCACAAATCCAATCTATGTCAAGTCATGATGATTGAATAGATGTGTTGATACAGCTCAGTAACCCGTGTTAATGGACCGACTCTCCTTGTACAGAACCACACAGCTGATCCATTGTGTTTTTACCTGCTAACGATCCACAGGCATGAAGCCAGTTTGATCAATGTGGAAACTGGTGAAACCTGAGAACTTTGAGATGAACCAGAACAGGATGTAAGACTGGACAGTTACATGACTCCTGAGTTTTCTAGTCAAGCGCTGCATTTCGACTTAACTTTTTACTGCAAAAAGTAAGAAAATAAGAAAAAGTGTTATTTCCCCTTATGTTGTAAGTTAAAGTTCATTTGAAAGCCAGTTGTTGTCAGGAAAGATGTAAAAAGTCAGTGCTGACGCATGAGTGGATGTTCAGGCGGTTGTAAAGCGACACACGGAGTTACCCAACAGCCTCTGACTAACGGCTTACACATCTTTAAATGATTCACATCAGCCAACAAAGACTTTCTGAAATCTCAGGATTCCAAACAATGGGTTTTGTGTCCTTCGATGGAACCGAACCCCCGACGGCTGGAGAGATGATGAGTAAACAGAATTCCGGACAACAGGAAAGAAATGGAAATGTCAACAACATGATAACATTTTTTGTTACAATAGGAAAAAAGGTGAAATAGGCCCAGTATGATCGGGAGAGGATGGACCTCAGCTCGCTCTGCTCAAATCTAAGCTAAGTCATCTGGCTTATTATAAACATGGATGTAGAAACATGGATATAGGAAGTTTTGAGACCAAAATGACATAGTGGCCAAATGACGGTACTGCAATTCACGTGTTGGTCACGTTGTGCCATAATGCACATTTGCCAAGGTCCAACTCCTAATACTTCCTGTTTCATCCAAAAACGGGCAAAGAGGCTGAGCAGAGGTAGAACTGGCGAATGGAACATGCCAGATTGGGCCAGGTGTCACTCAAGAGGCCACGCCCTTAATTAAGCACGTCACACCTCAATGGAATCCAAATAAACAACAGACCAGGAGTGTAGTTTACACCAGAGACAATTTTAACATGGCGTTCTATGGGAATTCACTCACCTTTGGAGGCAGCCTCAAGTGGCCAAACTGTGAAGTTCTTCCACTTCTACTATTGGACTCATCCGTCAATTCTATATATGGGCATATACATGATAAGGCTGTAAAAAAAAAATAAAAAAAAACCTGTCGCTCGGCATTTGTAAACCTTGCTGACCTCTGTTACATACATACACATCAAATGACACACTTCAGTCATAATCATTCGAAGCTAACCACACATGGTGCACTACTGCCACATCTGCTCCGTGTCAGTGGTCCGACTCCACAGCTTTAAATCACCTCCACCACAGGTTGTGTGCTCAGAGCCCAGCAGAGGACTGACCCATGCACATAAACATTTGAAATGGGATCTTCTTCTGATGAGCGCGGCTCCTCCCCTTTAATCGTAGATTATACTGCGTGACGTTACGCAAACACACCCCGAGAGAGAGAGAGAGAGAGAGAGAGAGAGAGAGAGAGAGAAACACTTTTGGGGGGGTTACGCAAACCCCCCCCCCCCCCCCCCCCCCGCTCTCCACGCTCTTGAAGTGAATCCCCATTAAAGGAGACGGATACAGGAGGCGAAGCTGTGATAACCGTAAAGCGCTGACACGTCTGTTCGGAGGAATGTTAAAAGGCAGGAGGAGACAAGAGTCTGCAGAAACACTCTGACAGGGATTCACAGAGCTTACCTGTTTTCAGCTGCTGCTATATTGTAGCCTCAGGCAACACACACACACGCACACACACACACACACACACACACACACGCACACACACACACACACACACTCACACACACACACACACACACACATTATGTACATTCTGTGTGTGCACACCTACAGCATCTGACCTTCATACCTTCATTCCAGACACAAACCCACTCCATTGAATATCCCGCACTGACCTTTGACCCCTTCGCAAAACAAAGGCATCATTTTTTAAAAGGTTGCTCATTCCTTTTCCAACAAATGTGAGGAGGCAGGCGAGGACAAGGGGGCTCTTCCAAATGTCACATTTGAATCCAAAGTTGCGTCATAAGAAAATGTACCAATCCTGGAGAGACAGTTAAATCTACAATGCCTGTGATGCGGCTGGACATGGACTTGTGGAAGTACTTTCTTTTCCCCTACTGAATTAGAATGGGGGGTTAACAGACTTTCATAAAAGCCCAACAAGAACGGTCAAATCATTTGAGTCACTGGAAAAATGATTTGGACTGAAATGATAAGCCATAAAACGAACAGCAGCGGGATAGATCTGAATCAAAGACGAATGCATATTTCATTTTTACTCATTTTTCACGTGTCAAAATATTTACACATAGTTACACAACTCCGGCGTGAGAAAGTCTGATGGACGCCCTCTAGAGTAAAAAGCGCTATTTAAGTATCAAATGAGATTCTCAGAGGATTTCAACAGACATGAAGCAGGTTTCCAAATAAAACCCCTCGCTCTTCACACGGTGAATTAAACATGTTTAAAGTCTGGTACAATCTACTGTTTTGATTTCCTACCTCGCCAACTTGTATTCTATGGAGGTTGGAAATTGTGCATTATCAAGGGGCGTGGCCTCTTGATTGACACCTGGGCCGACCTGGTACGTTCTGTAATGCTGTGAAGGCACTATGGGCCCACGCCAACGCCACCTGTGCCTCACCTCTTTGTCCATTTTTGGATCAACCAGGAAGTAGGAGGAGTTACGCACTCTGTAGAAACCCATGGGTGACGACACAGACATTACGTCCATCTTTATATACGGTGACATACACACGTGTGGAATGTTGGAAAGATGGCGAGGTCCAAGAGGTTTTTGCAACTTGTTTTATTATTTTTCATTATGAGTTTTGTCAGTTCATTACATTTCTGGACGGAAACAAGAATGATTCATGCACATGTATTCAACATGTGCCAAAGGAAACTCTAAGCGCACAGCTGTGATGTCACAAGGACAAATCTGCTAAGGTCAGCACAAAAAAAAGATTTCCTGGAGGATGTTCAGTGATGAATTTATGGCATAAATCTGTTTTCTGCTTTATGATTACTTACTTTATGTACCATGTCCCACCAGTCTTGCAAATGCTAAAGACAAACCTCATCACTTCAGGGTTCAGTGCAATTATTGAGCAAGAAGTCCGGCCCGGGTCCGCTCCACGATTTGGACAAGATCCAGTAACAGCAACTTGCAAGGGCTTTCAACACATGTACACGTGACTCGCATTTTACATGTATAAAAGTATTTTATACAGCCTATAAATCAGTCTACACCATAACAGCCTGCCAGATGGACGGCAACACACTTCATGGATCCATACATCCACACACACACACACACACACACACACACACAGACACAGACACACACACTGTATGTGGACAGTCTATTTTGGAAAGTTGGAATAACAGTGACCATCCTCCCTTGTCAGCACCCGTCAATAGCCTCAACGTCTTGGCTCTCCACGTGTCTCTCCTTTCAATCACACTCCAACCTTTTCCTTCTATATGTTACTGATGACAGAAAACCAGCCCTGCTTTCTGCTGAGTCAGCAGAAAGGAGGCCGCACGCCGGTGTGACCGACGCCTCTCCAAACGGATGGTGCCGTGCCAAAATCCCTGCAACGTCCCGGAAAGGTCAAGCCTGCGCTCGAACTCTTCTCTGATTTCACTTGACCACCACCCCTGTGTTTTGCCTTTGGGCCGTCGTTCTATTTCGGGCCTCTTCGGTGAAGCGCAGTATTACAGTGGCTGTTGGCCCAAAGCAAAGACGGTCAAAAAAGCGGGAGACTCTAAACCAGGAGTGTCAAACTCAAATACACACTGGGCCAAAATAGAAAATTGGGACCAAGTCGCCAGATTACAGATTAACCACAATAGTGCATATCCTGATTTTTTTAAAACACTGAATCTGGAACAATCAAAATTTGATCTTTTAAACAGATGGAAAATCTAATTTCAAACTAAAGACACATCGGTAGGACATTCAAAGCTGCTCTGAACTAAATGAGCTTCTGTATTATCTGCACTATTTACCTCTGTCCTGATCCTCCTGTTTTTTCGTCTTTCTTTGTCACTTCCAGGCCGATAACTTCTCTCCATTTTGATCGACCCGCTCTCACTTGTTTGTTTACAAGTCGCGCTACATGTGAGAGGGCGAAGTGGGGGTAGGGAAGGAAAGGGGGCCGGAGGGGGTTCTGCGCTGGCCGACCATTGTCATTGCAAACTCTCCATGTTGTCACTGCTCTGCAGGGATTTGAAGTTGGTCAGCCCTCGAGAACCCGCTTCTGACCGGGGCCCAAAGCAATTGCCTGCTTTGCTTCTGTGTGTAGTCATTCTGCACCAGTGGTGCATTCTGGGATTTGCAGTATCAGCGCCGTATGTTCTAATAGACATTTGATATTATCTCGGCCTGAGTTTGACGCATGTGCTCTAAACGGACAGAGGATCTGAGCGTCTGTTTGTTTCTGTCGAGGTGACGGGTGCATGGAGGAAAGAGGAGGTGTCACATCTCCACTTGTTGCCTCATTTACTGTGAAACTCCACTTATTGTCAAATGACTTTACTTCCTTTTTTCATGTTCCAGCACTTTGGACCATTATGGTTGTTTTAAAGTGCTTTATAAATAAAGTTGGATTGGATTGGGTTGGATGTATTTCGCACTCTCCTGGGCTTCGTTTGAAAAGTGATTTGCGAGGGAAGTTTTATCACTGAGTGAAATGACCAGGAAGTGTTTAAGCGACCACCAAAATAAGAGCTGTTTGGTGATAAGGAAAAAAACCTGACTTAGTGTTCTTTATGAGAGGAAATGATACGCCATCCCACAATGCATTGCAAAAGCTGAATTATAAATGAGAGAAACTCATAGCTGCTCTCTCTGGCCTGTTTTGGCCCTTTCAGAAAAATGCTCTGTTTTGAGAGGGCGTGTTCCACATTGTCATAATAGAACTCCTTTAAGGCCTATGTTTGATCTTGTGATAGTTATTGA
>JAFBJT010110027.1:59874-62374 GCA_016785325.1 Chascanopsetta lugubris | reverse complement strand
CAACCCGAACTGATGAAAAAACATTCAGCACCAATTTGGGTCAATTCGATTATAGACATCCTGAGGCGCAGCCGCTCTTCCACCCCCCCCCCCCCCCCCCCCCCCCCCCCCCCCCCCCCCCCTGAGTGCCATGACGGGTCAAAGATCCAAGCAAATGAAATCATATCCATTCGAAAGGTCTTTCTCTACCCTCCACTTACTCCCACGTCCATCAGTCTGTCACGGCTTCTGGCTCTGTTGGTGAAAGGCAGCAGAGAGCGGGACCGTTGGTAAACAGGTCGAACTGGAATTGAAACGGCGACACCTTCTCCCTCCTGGAACGATTCAGTTAGTGTTGGCAAGACCTTCGGCTTTGACAAACAGAGCCCAGAAACCCAGGATATCCTGCCGCTCAATCCCTGATGTCTTAATCTTGGCCTCAATCTGTCTGCAGCCACACCGAGCGCCGCCCCCTGCGCCTCTCGGGACCTGACCAAGTGGGACAAGCTCTTCTCCATGATGGAGAACAGCCAGATGAGGGAGAACATGCTGCTTCAGTACGCCGACGACATCATCCGGGTGGAGATGGGGTCACTGCGCCAGGAAATGCTCAGGTGGGTCTGACAAGGGGCGTGGCCATGTCACAGGAAGTTGCACTCTGTAAGATATAGCACCAGAGCAGGGGTGTCAAAGACACGGCCCACAGGCCGGACCCCGCCCACCAGAAGGTCCAACTCGGCCCGCGAGATGATTTGCAAAGCATAAAACTGAATAGAGACTTTGTTGAGACGTCCAACAGCCCACGGTTGTGTCTTCAACTTTATTATTACTATTAACTCATTATTGTGATTCTCATTCATTGTAGTTGAACCTAATAACTTGACTCAATTACGTTAATTTGATTCCCAGGGTTTCAGAGGTAAATTGGATGCAAATGTTGATTCCAGGTCCTAATGCGACACGGGCCTCGTGGATTAAAGCGTGTCAATGTTTCCATTGGTCAGGTTTGTGGCGCAGTACGGCGGCTCCTGTGGGGTGGCGGTGGAGGCGGCGGGAAGAAGAATGGCCTCGCAGCTCGACGGCCGCCTCAAAGAAACGCTGGTGCGCCTGAGGACGGCGGATCAGACGCTGATGGGCGGGACGTCCATGGGGGATCCCAGAAACATGGAGTCCCTGCTGCATCAGCTCTTGTCAGCGGTGCAGGCGCAAGCGAACCGGCTCACCAAGCTGGAGAGCGGCTGCCTCGGCGCCGCCAGCGCCGGAATGGGGGGAAATGCCAAGATGGCGCTCGCCCAAGGGGGCGGGGCCAGCGCCGGGCACCAGGATCAGGAGGTGGTGTCACCAGAGGTGGCTTTAGACGCAGTGGTGGCTGCGCTGCAGCAGACGGGGGCGGAGCAAGAGGAGGTGGCGAGGTCCCTGAAGCAGAGATACCTCCCCGCAGGTAAAGACATCCGTCTGTGTCCGTCTCCTCCACGTCTTCGTCTTCCTCGGCACCTCCTGTCTTCACCTTCCCTCACCTTTCTCAGCACTGACACCCAAACAACCTTCCACCTTCAGCTCCTGACACATTCAGGTCAGGCTTGAAGTTGAAGAATGAGACCCCCCCCCCCCCCCCCCCCCCCCCCCCCCCTTGAAGAATGAGACCCCCCCCCCCCCTGCCCCCCCCGCCAACGCTTTGTCCTAAATACCTTTTCCATTTTCTGTGTCTGTCTCCTGGCGTATTACCCCCCTCAAATAGCAACATATCACTTACACTTCCATTACAAACATCAATATTAGCCTCATATGTGGTCCGCTCATTATAGCAAATACGTATTAACACAATATCCATTGACCCAATGATACACAAACACAATTGAATGATCTGATGATAAGACGTAAACAACCCCTCATCTAAGTCTATAAATCTCTTACTTTACTGTGTTATTGTATATCTAATGGTTTTAATGATAATAATGACAGTAAATCACAGCATGAAGTACACGGATACTGCGTAAACATTATCCTTGGCAGGAACCTCTGTATTCGGCGCTATCATCTGGTGCGGGTTCATATCTCATACTGATAGTTCTTCAATTGACTCTAAAATGAAGTGAGTTACTTCAACAAATGTAAATATTCTATTTGATAATAATAATGATAATAGTCTCGTTAACGTTGGAGCACAAAATAAGAAGTACGTTTGGCCAATGTACATAACAGACGGAGGTGTAATCATTAACCGGTCACTATGGGTAATGAGAAACAGATGGGAATCAATGTGGATACACTTACACACACACACACACACACACACATGTTCAAAATTATTCTCCGAGTGGCAGAAACCTGAGTCAAATGTAGCAACAATATTTGGCCTCTCCTGTTGTGGTGTGGAGAGGGAGGGGGGGGGTGAGGGAGGAAATGAAGACGACATGATAGGAAGACGAAATGATTCAGAGGAAGAGAAGTGAGACGTCTTCCACACCTCCACCAGAACCCATCCGCTCACATACATCATGGCTGACAACAGGAAAATGAG
>JAFBJT010110027.1:43959-57993 GCA_016785325.1 Chascanopsetta lugubris | reverse complement strand
CACATGTCCCGACAGGAAGTAGTCTGGTGCGGAGAGAAAAAATACTAAACATGATTCATGACATCATCACTTGGCCGTGAAGTGAACTTTGACATAAATGTCAAACAAGAGTTTGACGAACATTAATTTCAAGTCCACTTTGTTTGTACAAAGACGGCAGGAGACCAGTAATTGGGATGAGAATAACAGCGTTCGAAGCTGTGTTTGTCTTTACTTTGGTGAGGAGGCGGAGATAATTGTATAAGTGGTGATGATTGGCTGAGGTGGAGTCACGTATCATGGTGAGCCAATCAGAGGCAGACCAACACAAACAGCCGAGAGATAGATGCAACAGAGGTCGTACAAACAAGACTTTTCACGAATTAAGATAAAAAGATAGAAAAATATCTAGATGTTCATTATGTCCAGGAACAAAGGGACTTGTCTCACATTGTCCCACAGCAACATTAATAATAGTGTAGTTTGGTAAACAATGTTGTCCTTTTCATTCATTAAACATATTTACTATTCACTTTGATTATAAATAAACATACAGTGGGAGGGGGTTGACATATCTAAAAAAGTAACATAATAGTTACTTTACCTGGCCACTAGTTATTTATATAGTGCTGTAACTCAGTTTTTTTAGGTGAAATAACTAATAAGTATAACTAGTTTCATTTTTTACAGTAACCTGCCCGACACTGGTAATAATTCTATGTGGTGTTCCACACGGTCCTATTTGTGGCCCACTTTTGCTTCTATTTTATATTTTTCGTTATGCTGACGACACCAAACTATTTTCAATCACCGTAAAACTGAAATATACAAAACATAAAAAACCTAATGTTGATCACCTCAAAGGAAACCCTTAAGATGATAAAAGAAGAAGATTGATCTCAGTTTCACATCTTTAAACTAAAATGACAGCTTCTGAGTCAGCAGGTCCCACATGTGCACCTGCCTTAATCGGTGCCGTTAACCATCATCACACCTTCTCGTTGCACAGGCTGCGACATGGCGCTCCTCTTCCCCATGCGCTCCCGTCGAATCTACGCCGCCGTCTTCCCCGAGGTCAGTCTCTCCGTCTCCTCCTTCACCATCTGCATGTGGCTGAAACCCACCGTCGTCGCCAACAAGACCGTGCTCTTCTCCTACGGACATCGCCGCAACCCCTACGTGATCCAGCTGCTGCTCGGCCACAACTCCGCGCACTTCACCATCGGAGGCGAAGATCACCTGGTGGAGGCGCGGGGCGCGGTCAACCCGGGAGCGTGGACCCACCTGTGCGGGGCCTGGTCCTCCGAGCAGGGTCTGGCAACCCTGTGGGCGGGTGGCAAGAAAGTGGCCTCCACACCCGGAGTGGCCGAGGGGCACGTCCTACCAGAGGGGGGCTCCCTCCAGCTGGGCCAAGAGAGGAACGGCTGCTGCCATCTGCCGCCCAGCAGCAGCGGCGGCGTGGGCGCCATGCCCGGCTTTGAGGCAGGGTTCGATTCCAAGCTGGCGTTCGCAGGGAAGATGACGGGGGTGAACATGTGGGACAGGGTGCTGTCGGAGGGGGAGATCTCCCACCTGGCTCGGGAGAGCGGGCAGGGCTGTGAGCAGAGGGGTAACGTGGTGGCGTGGGGCGTGACGGAGATGGTGCCACACGGCGGCGCTCAGTTCGTCAACTAACAGACTGTGATTTGAGTATTAGCATCGGTGGGTTCGTTAATGCTCAAAATGAAGAACGTAACGTTGTCTGAACGGCTCGATTCCCGGTTCCTCCTCATCACCATTAACACGAGCACTTCTGCTGGAACCGTTCAGACGACAGGAAGTGAGAGACTGTTTATTTTCATGACCTTTTGACCCCGAGGCCACATGTCACAAACACATGCCGCATTCTCTGCCCCACACACGTGCGCACACCGACACGACCAGCAGGAAACGTGCGGCGCGCAGCCTTTACCAAAGACTCCGTCCCACTGCCAGACAGACAAAGGGTCTATTGAGAACGTGAAGCAATTAGCAAGTCGCTAGCGCATGAGAAGTCCTGAACAATCAGAAGAGATTGCTTATTTTTCTACACAACAGTTCGTTTTCTTTTCTTTTTTGTTATCTTGATTTGTGCAAGTGCATCGATATGTTCCAATATTTACTTAGCATTCGTGTAGGTACTACGTCACACATCCCCATACCAACATGTGTTGTCATGTGTACAAAAGCTCAAACTGCTGTACTCGCCTGCTCCTCAGTCCCACCCATTTATTGACTAGCTCCAAACAAAATGATCCTATTTTATTTTGAAATTGTTTTGACTTTTTAAGACCTTTCCATTTGCGTACTCATCAACATGTTTACATTTATATGATACATTTCCAGTTTTTATTGTCTTTTATTTTAGGGTAATATATGTTTTCTTTTTACATTTATTAATAAGAGTGAAACTGTTCTATTTGTCATTGGAGGTTTTTTTTATAAGAATGAAAAAGGACAATGTTTACACAAATTAATCTGTTTAAGACCTGAATTGAATTGTATGATAATGTAAATTGTTTTTGCTTGTTTTCTTGTGTAAAGGTGAAATCGAATGTATTTTGTACATAAATATATTTTGCATAACATGATTGGAGGGAGAGTGAGTTTCAAATAAACATTTCAAACTACAGAGGATCTCATCTCTGATTATATGCAAAAATTCCTCATTTTACACCGTTTCTTATCTTTTCTCTATTAAAACAATCAACACATATTTTGAGTTCTTTTTAGATGAGCCAAATATTTATCCATATACAATGTCTACTTCACCCTTGAAGAAACATATTTGTTAAGTTGTCAGGTGTGTGAGTGGGCGTGTCCCCCCTGTCACACACCTGCATCTGATCCCACTGATCACCTGAAGAAGGTACAAGAGCCCTGGTGTGCACAGGTCTTCAGATGCTGAGGTCTGACTGGGAGGGAGCTTATTATTATGTTGATGTTGTTGTCCTTTGTGCCTTTCCTCCACACTTTCCTGATCACCAAGTCTGATGACTGACTCCTCCCCCTTCTGCTTTTAGTCAAACCTGACTTCACCATATTCCACATAGATCACCACAAAGAGATTCCTACACTGACTTGAGCACCAAGGTGCAAACCTGAGGGCAGACTGATGAGTCCAACACAGAAGTGGACCAACTTGCAGTTCACATGGTGGCCACTGGTCCAAAAGCGAGTCAGTCCCCATAGACTCCCATGTTAAAATGCTCAACTTGAGAGGTGAATGAAACATGTTTAAAGTCTGGGGGGTGATTTTTTCCCCCTAACTTGCTTATTTTGATGCTTAATTGGGGGCGTGGCCTC
This sequence comes from Chascanopsetta lugubris, assembly GCA_016785325.1. Lineage (NCBI taxonomy): Eukaryota > Metazoa > Chordata > Actinopteri > Pleuronectiformes > Bothidae > Chascanopsetta > Chascanopsetta lugubris. The sequence goes on along the minus strand of JAFBJT010110027.1, from coordinate 54,690 downwards.
TTGAGTGACACCTGGGGCGACCTGACAACTTCCGTGGAAGCTGAGACATAAGTTGTGCTCTTGTGTCCAGACATCCAAAATATAACAGGAACCCTCTCGTAGGAGACATTTCTTACTCGACTTTCTTGTTTGGTCCACTGTGGGCAGCTTGATTTACGGCCTATACCGCAGCCAGCCACCGGGGGGCGGAAGCTGTGATGCAACAGGGTTGAGAAATAACAGGCACGTTCTCTCCTGCTCACATGTGCTAATAGTTTACAGTGGCACATTCTTACGAGCTCATTAGCGACACAGAGCAGCTACAAATATGTGTCTGTGACTGTGACCTGTTACGCAATCCCCCCCCCCCGTGGCCCCCCCCCCCCCCCCCCCCCACACACACACACACACACTCCTCACCTTGCTGCCTTTTTAACCTAACAAACCCAGCCCACAGCACATATGTGTTTACCAGCAGGGGAGGAACAGGAAACGTTGACTAACTTTGACACATTCTAAAACTCCAGTGCTACATTTAGATCAGGTTCTTACATGAGGAGGGATCTCGTGTGTTTATGTCTGTAAGGTGAAAGCAATGTCATGCAATTAACAATTCAATAATTGAAATTAATTAGGACAATCCTGCAAGAAAAGTCTTTAAACATACATACTATGAAAGACAGAGGTCATCTATTATAGAACAGGATACAACACCTCCCCCTCAGACGTGCAGGAAATATTTCCCAGTGGCCACTCTCGGTACTGCAACAAAAAATCCCCATGTGCCCAAAAATAAATAAATAAATAATTAATATAATTCAATAGCCCGATTTAAATGGATGAATATCACCAACTGCACCTTTAATTGCACATAGTCCACTCTTGAACAGGGGGAGCCATCAATGCTCACAACAACACGCAGCTTCCATAACAACACTAAATTAGAAAATCTCCATGACATCAGCGTCTCTCCCTGCTGAGAGTAGATCATGCATGTACATACTCTACGAGTGTGTGTGTGTGTGTGTGTGTGTGTGTGTGTGTGTGTGTGTGTGTGTGTGTGTGTGTGTGTGTGTGTGTGTGTGTTGCGTTGATGCTGGAGAGCAGAGAGGAAGAGGAGCAGCTCCAGGCTTGTTAAATAGAAACTGCTTCAGGGGGTCGACTCTGCGTTTCTAAAAGCTGCTCAGGGAAACATAAATCTGATCCCGCTGAAATAAAACATCCACTTTACATTTGTGTGTGAGTGACATTTCAGCTTTCATAAGTCCCCCACTATATTTCACTCTGTCTTTACATGTAATTTAAGATTCATGTCTGAAAAACGGTTCCAGGTTTGGGACCCTGTCGTGACGTAATTGCATCGTTCAGACTTCAAACTTTTGATACAAACATTACGAGCGAGTGGCCCAGGTTCAGGAACATGATACGTGTGTGGGTTATGAAGTGTAAATATTAACATGGAGCAGATTAAACTGATACAAGCAGCATGGGACCCTTTTTTATTTACTCCCTCAGTCATGAAATGGGTTCGGAGGAAAGAGGTTGAGGGGAGGAATTTTCCAAAGTCACTTTATTCACAGACTTTGTGACTGTGATGACGTTAAAGTCAAAATATGAGTGTATAATGTGAAATGAAGAAATAGTAGTATTAAGTAGGAATAAGTAGTACTAAGTTAAACAAGAGCACAAACAGGGCAGTTTGACAGAATGGCAAAGAAAACAAATAATAATAGCAGTGGGTCGGGCAAATGTAAAATCTGAAACTATTATGGCTTGCGGGCCAGTTCTGGCAAAGTACTCTTAGATAATAATAACAATAATAATAATAATAAAAATAATAATGACACAATTTAAATAATAATGGTAGTAGCTAGTTTATATGACTTTGTGTGTTTGTGTAGATGATGTGGTTTGTGTGTCCAGCAATTAGACCACACCCTGGCTCCACTTGTGTGAGAGTCAACAGCTATAAGCTGATTCATGTGCTGAGCTGCTGGGAGCATCACTGTGGTGGGCACCTCACTCCCAGGTGATTAGCGTCACGTGCTAGAGCGTGTACGTGTGTGTGTGTGTGTGTGTGTGTGTGTGTGTGTGTGTGTGTGTGTGTGTGTACGCGCACGCGTGACCAACACTGCACGAATAATCTTGAAAACAATCTAAGGGAATGGGTTTCTTTAAAGGTACAGTGTGTGTGATGTGTAGCGGTGAAGTTGCACTGTAAAAACATGGAGGCCTCCAGAGAGAGCACCTCCTCCTTTATACACTACATATTCATATTTACGGGAAAAAAATGAGCAGAGTGTTTACGTAATGCACACACACACTTGTGCAGATATCCATTCATTGTGAAGTGCAAAATAACAAAGCCCTTACACCTCAACCAGGACCATTCACCTCATTAGGACCAGCATGAGGTCTCCTGGTCCTGAAAGGGTCAGCGGGAGAAGGTCATAAAAACACATGGACTCTTTCCACTGATGTGTCAAAACTCCACCAGGGGGCAGATGATTTGTACCAGCTGCTGTTTACCATCGTTGTCATCGGGGGTTCTCACTCAGTTCTCACTGTACGAGGCTCATGATGGGATGCGACCGGTCTCTGCTACTGCAGCTAATGATCACATCTGCGATCCCTGTTTCCACTGCAGTGAACCTCTGGATGCCACGGCCGCAGGTCGACGCCCACTTCATCGAAACAAACCCACGTGTCGACCATTAACGGCTACATTAAAACAACCACACCCGGGACGCACTTTAGACATGCTGTTCTTTCCCTTTGAAAGATGACGATTTGCGTGATGCAAATTGCGCACAGGTATCGGTTTGAGTGTCAACCCGAGAGCCTCCTACCTCCCAGCACGCTGAGCGTCATGGCCTCCGTGTGCTCAGCCAGCAGGTCGGCCTTGGCGATGGCTGCCAGGGAGAGATAACTGGACATGTTCCTGCTCAGCTCCCTGTTCCCTCTCTGCAGGAAGCGCACGGCCACGGGAACAGCCAGCGCCATGACCGAGGGACAGCTGTAGTTCTGAGGGGGGCACAAAGCGGCGAGGGGGGGGGGGGGGGGGGGGGGGGATGGCACAATAGATAGCTGTTATTAATTAATAAATGAACGCATTCATTTATTCAGGCATTCATTGATTGATTTATTCATGTATCTATTTTTTTTAATCCTTTTCCATTTTTATTCATTTAATTCTTCTTCTTATTATTATTATTATTATTATCATTATTATTTTTTAGTATTATTATTATATATATATATATTTTTTAATTATTACTATTAATGCTGCTATTGTTACTGTATCACTACTTAGGGCAACTTAGTTAAAATAATGTGTGTACAATTTCATCATATTTATGTATATAATATTTCTTATTTTCTTCCTTTAATTGTTTCGTATATCGCTAAATCAGTGAACCTCCCAAACTGTGGAATCCATAAAGTTGATCTTATCTTATAGTTACATGTAAACACACGGGGGAGGACTGAGGGGTAAGAGTGCGCTGCCTTCATCTAGAGTGAATACATCTATTATGTTGTATACAACCCTCTAGATCCTGGTGTGAGTGTGAGTGAAGCAGCCGGAGGAGGAGGAGGAGGTTTAGAAACACTCTAGCTCCCTCAACTGGAGAGCAGTGTGACTGTCTGTCTGCTCATGGGAGAAACGACGGTGGCCTTCGGTTATCTTTTTAACCAAGCGCCATCTTAGTCTGTTTTTGAATGATCCAGATATATGTTTCATATTATATTTACATGTCTGCTGACAGACATGTAAATACATTCTCAAATGTGGCTCATCGCAACAGCTGGTAGAAGAATTGCACAGCCTCTCTGTTGTTCCTCTCTCCGGCCACTGGGTGGCAGTGCAGACAGTATTTTCCTCAAAGTAAAGTCACCATCCTCCACACAGGCCTTGTTTGTGAAGTAAACAAGAATGTGTCTGTATGGATATCAAAGTCAACATGGTGACAAACAGAGCTGGAGCACTTTGCTTGTGCCTTCAAAATAAAAGCACAGATTTATTCATCTGACTCATGTCAGTCACACCACAGATCAAGGAGTCTGTGTGTGTATGTGTGTGTGTGTGTGTGTGTGTGTGTGCACTGCAGAGAGAGAACTCTCCTCCTGTTCGCTGAGGGAGTCTCACCAAGGGTGTTTGCGCATCTGTGGCTTCAAAATGACAAGAACACAGAAGAAGAAAGAGACGGAGACAAGGGAGGAAAGAAAACACTATGAGACGGTAAAAATAGAGACAGGAGAGGAAGAGGGAAACAACGACAGAGTGAGGAGCAGAAGAAGAAGAAGAGTTGCTCCCCTGCTGTCGGAGCTACGACGTGAGAGCCAGGAGCTGCTGTCAGAGCTGTCAGAGGTTTTAGTCTCACCTCTGTGTGTGTGTGTGTGTGTGTGTGTGTGTGTGTGTGTGTGTGTGTGTGTGTGTGTACTTGGTGTACTCATTCTTGTTACAGACCTTCTGCAGCATAAACACTGACCCTGTCAGGACCAGCAGACCTCATGCTGAACAAAGCTCAGCTCTAATGAGGTAAAACCTCAGTTCTGAGCTCCAGGTTCAGGTTTTGGGTTCGGGACTCCGCGCCATGAATGGAGGTCAGTGCGAGTTCCGATCAGGAAAACCTGTTCAAAGCCCACGACACACTGAGAATGGGTTCGCGAGCCACCACTTGAGAATGACTGCTTTTAAGGGTGAGGTAAACTGGGTAAGGTGGTTGTATGCAGGGTTGTAGGATGGTTCCACTACTGGTTTGGCTTCTGTTGTCCTTAAACATCCGACTGTTTTTATTATTACTAAAATGAGAGAAAGAGAGAGAGAGAGAGAGAGAGAGAGAGAGAGAGAGAGAGAGAGAGAGAGAGAGACCCTGAGCAGTTCAGCATCCAATCAGAGTCCAGCTCTGATTCGAATTTGAAAGCCCTTCAGCCGTGATGACATGAGCGAAAAAGAAATCCACCTTTGCAAATGTTGCATGACGCAACTTTGATCAGCAGTATTTATGTACTTCGACCTCAGGATACCCTGAATACATTCACCCAAGTGATGTGTGTGTGTGTGTGTGTGTGTGTGTGTGTGTGTGTGTACCTGCAGGATACAGCTGGTGATGTCAGAGGCGATCTTGGCGTGTGGCGTGTCCTCTGTGTTCTCACCCTGTGGTGTGAGGTTGTGTTCCAGACACGACTCCCACAGGCCCACCAGCGCCACGCTGTGCCGCTCGATGGAGCTGGTCTCCCTGATCGCCGTGGTGATGCGCGTGATGCAAATCTCCACCACCGCCTGGTCGTTGTCATTGGTCAGGTAGTCCTGTCAGTGTGTATGGCGGGGTGGGGGGGGGGGGGGGGGGGGGGGGGGGGCATAGGAGGTGCAATTAGGGACACAATGATAAATGAAGGAGGAAGAGATGAATTATGGATGAGATCATAAATAATGTAATATTTGGGGCAGATATCATTGGATACGTGTGTGTGTGTGTGTGTGTGTGTGTGTGTGTGTGTGTGTGTGTGTGAGTTCACCGGTGAGCAGGAGATGGCCTTGATCTGGTCCAGAGCCTGAGACAGACAGTCTTCGATCTCGACATCCTCCAGAGAGAAGAGGTCTCCAGCCCTGGACAGATCCCTCTGACTGAGCACCTGACTGAACAGCTGGTGCATCCTGGTCCTGGTTTGAGGACAGACCACTTCCTGTTTACTTTATTCCTTTATTCTGAAACGAGGGAGTCCTCGTCATTCCATCCACGTACGAGGGAAATCCAGAGTTACAGCACGGAGCTCGTCGCGTGTTGGCTTCAGTGAAGCGTTTGGACAGTTTGGAAAAGTCCTTTTGCACCGTGGACATCATTTACGACAACAACGAGTCAAAAGGACCTTTCAGAATAATTTTAGAAATAGAATGATTTTCAATCAGTGATAGAAAAATCCTCTGGTTATAAATCCAGGATCAGGCGTAGAACCACGGAGGTACCAGTTCACGTCAATGAGTTTCTGGGTCTTCCCAGATCCTGTTGCCATGGAGACAAGGTGTATTCTTAAAGAGGGGGCGGTCTGTCGGAGGTGGAGACCTGGAGAGGAGAGGCGGAAACGTACACATTCACTAAACAATGCACAGTTATGGGATGGAAAATTAATTTGTAAAACAAAACAAGAAAAAAAAATGAGATTGATGACATCACTTATACCTGCATTACATTATTACTATTATTAGTATCATTATCATTTTGTTTGATTATAATTATTTATTAGTATTATTCATGTTAAAAATGACTGGAGCCTTATTTAGCAGGCTGTCCTCAGTGCCCCCCCCCCACACACACACACACGCACTTCTGTTTTGTATGGGAGCAGCAAATGTCGGTTAATACGTGATGATGTGAACTGAGCGACTTCTCTGTAATGTGTGACACCTTCAGTCATGCGAGCACAAACACACATGTGTGCACTCACTTCACTCTTCGCCCATTCCGCCCAATATCCAAAATAATAAGGATCCGTGTCGCCGTGAATCCCAGAGACTGTGTGTTGGAAGCTGTTAATGGATGTTAATAAAATCAATGGTTCAATGAGCTATGTGTTTATGAATGAAGTTAGTGTGTAGTGTGGGACTCTGTTAACCATTCAGCTGCCACTATACTGCTGTGTCCATCAGCCACATTCAAACATTCAAACATTAACTCTGAGCAGCACTGGAAGTGCAGAGGATCACACACACACACACACACACACACACACACACACACACACACACAAGTAATGTCACTGCTTTATACAGGAAGCTTGACAAAATTAGCCAAAATATGTTTTATTTTGAAATGCTTCAGTTTCCTACGTGTGTGATCCTGTCATGCTTGATATTTACATGCGAGGGAGCAAAGCTGCGTCCGGTAGCCTCGTTCACAGCGCCTTCCCCTTCAAAATAAAAGCCCATTTTAGAAAACCACCCCCATTCGTTTCCAGTCCAATTTACTTTTGCAATGGTTGTTTTTCTGTACTTCTGAGCATAAGGGAACTGTTTGTATTTATTCAAATGAACCTGTATTGTAACACATCTTTAAATGATATTCATTTTGCGCAGAATGTCAAATTATTCTCTGATTACTGAAATGACTGATTATAAAGTTATGTTGTTTCCACAGCCATGTGAGCTTCTTGATAGGATGGTGTTTGGAGTAATTGTTACTGAAACAAAGATGATATAGATAATACATGAGTAAATAAATAGTATGAGATATTTTTTGTTCGGGCCCCAGGAACAATCTGGGTTTCTCATGTGGCCCCCTAGGAAAATAATTGCCCACCCCTGTTTTAATGCATGCACACACAGTTATGTCCTGTATTTTGCAAGCACAGAACAAACACACACACACACACACACACACACACACATAAACAGTCCTCTATCTGAAGCAGCCAGCCGGGCAGTGCCGCCTGTGATCAGTGGTCCTTCAGAGCCGGACTCTGCCTGGGCTCAGAGGACGAGCAGCTGAGCGTATGCATCTGTGTCACTCTGCTTCCTGCTCTGCTCCACAATCACACAATCATCTCACTCCGTCCCTCTGGAGGACGTCCAAAGCCGAGGAGAGACCCCCCCCCCCGTTATCTCTCCTGCCAAGCCGCCGGTGATGACGGCCATGGAAACACGCCCATTGCCGGGATACGGCGTGAGGAATTCTTATTGGTCGGAGCCTGGCCGCCGGGACCGAATCAACAAAACAAGCATAAACAAAGAGCTGCGAGATTTATCTGTCCCACACAGACGGAGTCACTCACACCTCCATTATCTCTGCTGTGTGTAGAGACAGTCAGGGGCTATTTCTGTGCAATTCTGCATGTGTGCACACACACTATAGTTAATATATACACAACGTGTAACATTCTAAATCATCGTCGGAGAGGATGACCTTTGACCTTTGGATGCGACTGAGTCTTGAAGCCGGAGTTTTAGCCAAGATTTTCAGGTCAGAGTTTAGTCGCGACCTTGGTCTACACCAGCCCACCTGCTCTAAGTCCCTCCCCTTCTTCGGAATAAGTGTTATTGTAGCCTCACTCAGTGTTGATGGTAAGTTGCCACCCTCCAAGGACTTCTTATACGTCCTAAGAAGAAATGGGATTATTACGTTGCCAAATTTCTTATCAAACTCATCACGTCTCTCGTCTGGCTTTTGCCAGTCTTCAGGGATTTGATCGTTTTGTTTCTTATGTGTCCCTCTGTGATTTCCACTTCTAGGACATTCTGATCACTCTCTGACAATGTTGGAAACTGACATGCATTTAGGAACTGTTTCGTAGTCTCCGCTGCATGTGCCTGGGAGCTGTTCAAATCTCCATAATATTGGCCAAATGAATCATTTATATCGCCGTGCGAAGTGACAGGGGTGCCAGTGTCTGATCTTATCGTATAAATAGCCCCTTCACTTTCCCGTTTTCACAGTTGTCTCGCCAACAGTTTGTGAGGCTTATCCCCAAATTCAAGGAACGGTCTGTTGAGTAAAAGGAAAAGCTTTGGAAATCTTCTCAGAGAGAAGCGTTTTCTGCATCTAGTTTTCATATCTGCTCCTCTGTATCTGTTTTTGATTGTTACTTTTCTTTTGTGAGGATTGACATGAAATGGTGCATCCTCATCTATATGCCTTGAAAGACTCCTAGAATAGAACAGGGGAAATGTCATCCTTATCATTTGTCTCAAAAAAATGGTTCTATGTGAGTCTCCAAGCCCATTTGTGGTTTTAAGCGCCGATATTGCTGTGTCACCTTCGGTTTCCAGCTCAGCTATCTGCCCTCTCAAGGTTTGCGGCTACCTCTGAAATCTCCGTCTCGATCTTGTCGCAAGATCTCCGACTTCACAGGCGTTAGCTCTGAGCGGAGCGACGCTAAAGCCGCTATCTGCCCGCTGGACGCTCTCACCGGCCCTTGTCTCGGCGGCCGAGCCCGAGGTTTCGTGCTGGCCCGTCTCCTCGTCCAGGTCGAGCTTTGAATTCGTTTTTCTCTGCATTTTCCACGAGACCCCTTCTCGTATAAAGGTTCCCAATCCGTTACTTGGTAAATCCCCCAAACGTTTCTTTGGTACGGTTTGGATGAAATGGAGTTTTAAACTTGAAATCTGCGAGAGTCCTATTCGCTCATCGCTCGACAGCGCCCCTCTACTGTTTCCTTTAAAGCTCTTACTATGACACTGTCTGCCTGAGTGACTGCCTGCCCGGCCATGTGTGTGTGCGTGTGTGTGTGTGTGTGTGTGTGTGTGTGTGTGTGTGTGTGTGTGTGTGGAGGCAGAGGGCAAAAATGGGCCTGAGGAATTTCAGTTCTTAAACAATCAGCTAGTTACTATTAATCACCCAGCTACGGCTCAGCAAGCTGAGGAATGCAGCCTTTAAACACATACACACACACACACACACACACACGCACACACTCATGCATATACACACACATACACTCGATTGCAAATAACTGATGATGATGCAAATATCCCACAATTATCCACACAGCATATCTGAATCGTAGATTCAGAATGAGTTTCAATATAAACTCATCCAGTGGAATTCAATTGCCTGTTGTCGCCTTCCACACACACACACACACACACACACACACACACACACACACACACACACACACACTGCATGTAAGTGAGGGGTGATGGGGGGTGCATAATGGGGGGCCACTGTGAAGGGTTAAGGCTATGTGGGGACAATGTGACCGAAGGGCCTCTCTCTCTCTCTCTCTCTCTCTCTCTCTCTCTCTCTCTCTCTCTCTCTCTCTAACTAAGACAGTAGTGAAGAAGTAAAGAGAGAGAGAGAGAGAGAGGGTGAGAGAATGAAAACACTGGCTCTTTTGTGTGACCTATAAGACAGACCACCCCCCCACCCCCCCCCCCCCCTCCCTCTCTCTCTGCGCGCCCCCCCCCCTGNNAAGACAGACCCCCCCCCCCTCCCCTCCCCCCCCCTCTCTCTCTCTGTGCTCACTCGCCCCTGTCCTGCTGTGTAATGTGCACCTGCTTGGGCTGCAAGACACACACACGCTTTGTAAAGGACCTTGGTGAAAAGGAGAGACGGAGGACAAAAAGCATCTCTCCACACTTTTCTCTCCATCGCAGCCTCAGATCGGAACGTTCATGGGAACAAAATGTATTCCCAATCTTTGCCCCGCTTTGATTAGAATGTCTCGCTCATCTTACTTTTCTTATTTCCTTATTTAAGTTCATAATTACCAAGCGGATTTGAGATTGGGGGGGTTAGTGGGAGGGGCTCGGAAGCCTGGAGCATGTAGGAAAAGCTGCTTTTCAAAAAAGTGTTTGAAGTTCCTCGTCTCACACTCGAGGACAAAGATAACTGCCCATCTGGCCAATAAATCCTCCATCTTTTTTTCGATCTCCTTCAAAAGATCCTCCATCTTTTGGAAACGAAGTAAGCGCGATATTTTGAAGCCGTGTGAAAATGGGACACTGACTTTGGCGAGTAAAAGTTGGCGTTGAAAGTCTCTGATGATATGCAAACAAGACGCAACACCGACAGAGCGAAAGACGGACCCTAACGTAACTGTGTGTGGAATGTAGTGACCTCTAGTGGTGAGGTTGCATGCAGCCACTGATTAACCCAAAACTATGGACGTCCTCAGTTATCATTGGAACTCCAGAGACTGTTTGTAAAGATGGACGGAGCGTCCGTGGCGTCACGCGTATGCTTCTGCAGAGTGATGAGGTTCGTAGTGGGCGGTTCACTCGGTGCCTAACTCCTCCCACTTCCTGGTTCGTTC
>JAFBJT010110027.1:0-32213 GCA_016785325.1 Chascanopsetta lugubris | reverse complement strand
AGCGCCCCCCCCCCCCCCCGCATTACTCTGGACTCTTCAAGAATCATTCTTCACATGCGTCGTCCTCGATTGAGCTGAGGACGTGTTTCAATATACAAGAATGTTACAAACATCTGGGGATGAATAAATGACATTCTGTTTATGTGCGTGATCAAAAATCAAATGTCCTCCTCGATGAACAGCAGCGGTTTGGCTTTAGAGGCTGTGAGTCGACGCAGAGCTCAGCCTCCTTCACCTTCACCTTCACTCTGAGCATCATCCGCTGATTAACATGCTTCAGGATGGACACAACATCTTTACACCCACAATCATCATTACATTTCATTTCACATTGTAATGACAAACACTATGACACAAACATTTTCTAATTTGATTTGTTGCTTTGCAAAATCAAAACGTACATTATTATGCTCATCATCAACGTTGCTCAGGTCAGTGAGGTTTGGGCAGGTGAGGGATTCAATGAGCCACCTCTTATTCAGAGGTTATACTAATGTCAACCAAAAACACAAACGCAGGTTTGAATGAGAATGTCAAAAGTTTACTGCCTGCTCAGTGATAACATTTCATATTTTCAACCACATCGATGAATGTGAGCCTCAGTGGACCCATAGAAAAATCACGATACTGTATTTTCTACATTACCACTGAATGAGCATAATAATACAATATTTACCCTCTTGGATTCTCCCTGCAATAGAATGGTTGAGATTGCATGTGGTTTTAATCTACGATTCTGAGGGAACAATAGAAACATTTCATAACAATAAGTTTAACGGAGTCTAATATCAATTTTAGCATGAAACAATGTTTGCTAGAGTTCAAAACGGTGATGGTTGTTTTTCGAGGCCAAATCTAACTCTTCACACAAAACCTCACAGAAAATGAAACATGGCCGTCCAGATGCTTTACCCACTTACCTCACACACCACAGGCCCTGCAGGCGTCTGCCTCGCTCGCTCTCTCGCTCTCTCTCTCTCTCTCTCTCTCCAAACAGGACCGTTCACGCAAAATCCAAACATGCGTCTCGGTGAAGAGTTGGAGGCTGAGAGGAGTTTAAGAGGATGATGCATCTGCAAAAACCACCACCGCTCAGCGCATGGATACGTGCAGAGAGGATGCCAGCTGTTGCGCTGCAGCTTAATGACAGAGCCGGGGGGACGGGGGCGGGGGCGGGGGGCACACATCAACAATAGTTTATGAAATCATCAAACACAATATCAATTTTTATCTGCGTTTGAAGTGAAATTATAGCAGTGTCAATTGACTTTTGATACACACACACACACACACACACACACACACACACACACACACAGGATATTAATAATAGTGATACCTACTGCTTTCCTTTCCTGTAATTTAAGCTTTTGATGCACAACATCGCGAACAAAAAGCTAGAGCTGAACTTGAAATGTAATCAGGCGATTTAAGGAACAGTGTGTAAGATGACTTACTTCCTAAGTGGGACAGTGATCATGCTCGTGTGTGTGTGTGTGTGTGTGTGTGTGTGTGTGTGTGTGTGTGTGTATAAAATTGGTAAGATGGTGCAGAGACTGTGGTGCGCTGGCACAGCGCCATTGTTCCATTCTTTAGGGAGAGCCCTGCAATACACTCAGAAAGGTGAGGGTGAGGTGATGGAAACAACATGCAACCTCACCACTAGATGTCACCAAATCTTACACACTGCACCTTTAAAGATTTTCAACTGGGTTACAAACTTTACAAATTACGTGGATATCAGAGATTATAATTGATGGCACATCATTAATTACTTCATTACTCCATCGAAGGGGATCTACCGACGTTCAGAGTTAAATATGTACAACCATAATATCAATATCATGGTCCAATATTCAGAAAATGTCCTGAATCCCTTTTGCAACAAAATGTGTTGAGCACAAAATTCTGATGATTAACTGAAGTCTCTGAAATTCATTAATTACCAGTTCAATGGAGCCCTCTGTCATGCAATGCAACACATGTGATAAAAACAACAACAACAACAACAACAAACCAACATTTATCACACAAAGAAACAACATATGAATGATGGAGTCTGCACATTTTTTAAGACCATTGAGGGGAGGTGAGGTCATCAGCGATGATGACGTCAAGTTGAGCAGATTCTTGCTCATTTCAAAATAAGAGAGGACACAGCAGTTTATTGAAATGTGCACTTTGCAATTTAATGGCGACTATTTTGTTAATATTTCATTCAGAATATTTTCTGAAAACCTGCCAAATTTGGTGAAAAAGAATGTGTTTCTTTGTGTGTGGGTTTTGTCTTTATACGTGTGTGTAAACATGGATACGTTGTGTGTATATCTGCATGGGTTGTGTGTTTTTATCTGGGTCTTTGTATTTGTGTGTAAGAGTGTGAGCAGGGAGTCGTGGGCTCAAAGGTTACGTGCTCACATCTTTGCCAAATTCCCAGCAGACGTTGTGTGTGAGTGTTGTGTTGCGCTGGCGCTTCCCGAGCAGATCAGCTGATGTTTTCAGGGACAGGTGGTCCTGACAGGACGGGCGGGCAGATCGACAGCAGCAGCTTTCAGCAGTGGAGCTCGAGGCCACGGCGCCGCCCCTTCAAACTCTGAGGCCGGTGTTTTCTCATGTCGCTTCTCCAGAATGTTTGGGTGATTGTGTTTGGTGGATGAGCGACGGGGCTTTATTTACATCGTGTAAAGCCCTCAAGGCGATTTGATCCGACCCATGAGACAAAGGTCATTACTCTCCATACATATCACATGTCAAATTAAAAAGAGATGTATAATACACTTACACAGACCAGTGTTGGTTTTGGTGTAAACAGTGTATATGAATCACATTCAAATACATGTGTGTTTATGGTGTAAATGATTATAAAGGAACACGTCACCGGCCAGATGCAACATTGCGAGTCAGTTGGAAATTGAGCCAAATTTGTGATGATTGAATCTCATTGAAATGGGGGAAAAATAACTGCAATGCCCCTTTTCAACAGCAGAGGGTTTAATCCACATTTGCATTCATCTGATTTAAGTTATACTTCTGTGATTTGGCATCACGGAACATTAAATGTTCTAATGCCCTGAAGTCCCTGTCAGAGAGAATGATGTGAACATGAGCATGCACACATCACGTCAGTGCCCCGTTCTGTGACGTTCTGCTCATTCTGCAGATGAGCGGGATTAGAAACAGTTTCTCGTTTTGCAATGAACCTTTTTTGTTTTTTTTGCATTCATCCATTGGTTCATATTTGCTTTGCAAGTCCAACTCAAGCACTAATCAACCGTAATGCCTTCAAGGTCATTCCCAAAAAAAAGACAAAAAAAGAAAGAATAATATTGAGAATCTCATGAGAAGATATGGTCGGGACTCCTGCGCTGAGAGTAGCGTTGGTGTTCACTGTGGCGTTCACACGGAGGGAGATGCAGAATTCAGAGGATTTGCTCCAGTTACTCGAATCTTGGAGACGTTACAGCCGAAGCAATGAGTTCATTTCCTGGAGTCAGATGCGTTTCCAGCCGGCAGGTAATGAAACAGGCCGCTGCTCAAACTGCACTGTAGACCCACACACAGCAGCACCTCTCATGCATAAGGGAAATCAGCTGTTACAAGGAGGCAGAAATCAACAGACCCGCAGATCAGACACAGACTATGTGGACCGTTTGTCACACGAGTGAAGCTGCCGTGCAGACAGAGTGAGAAACGCAGGAACCTGCCGTGCAGACAGAGTGAGAAAGGCAGGAACCTGCCGTGCAGACAGAGTGAGAAACGCAGGAACCTGCCGTGCAGACAGAGTGAGAAACGCAGGAACCTGCCGTGCAGACAGAGTGAGAAAGGCAGGATGTGAAACACTCACTCGTGGTGTTCCGCTGGGCCACTGCTACAAACATCAACCATCGGCCTTCAGGACCCACACACAGCAGCACCTCTCATGCATAAGGGAAATCAGCTGTTACAAGGAGGCAGAAATCAACAGACCCGCAGATCAGACACAGACTATGTGGACCGTGTGAGAAACGCAGGAACCTGCCGTGCAGACAGAGTGAGAAACGCAGGATGTGAAACACTCACTCCTGGTGTTCCGCTGGGCCACTGCTACAAACATCAACCATCGGCCTTCAGAGTCTCCTGACTTCATTTTGCGTGTGCGATATTTTAGATGTAGCCGTTGTGTGTGATCGGGACGGGACGACGCTATTCCGTGTTCACCGTCACCCTCCCTGCCGAGACCCTCAGCGGGTGGTTCGAACACGTGGTGGAGAAGTAGGGCTTCAGATTTCCTCTCCACTGCTTTTTAAAGCGATGAATCAGCGCGTTGTCACTGGCGTCGGAGAAGGTCAGACATCCTCTCCCCCAGTCCAGCTGGACTCGGACCCTGCGTGGCTTCCGTCTCAGCTTGAGCGGGCCCCCCGGGCCCGGGGAGGCGCGGTACTGCCCAGACCAGAGGGACACAGTCCAGAGGCCGCGACCCGCCTCCGTGTCCGAGTCAAAGGCAGGACCGGGGTTCGGGTCGGAGCTGGACCGGGCTTTTCTGTGGACGGTCTCTCTGGCCACGCCCAACGCCCACTGGCTGTTGTCTCCCACCTCCACCTCCCAGCTGTGGCGCCCTGAGCTGAAGACCTCGGAGCCCAGGAGGCTCTGCAGGCTCACGAACCGCTCTGGATTGTCGGGGAGAGGCTGCTCCTCACACACCGACACACTGGAGAGGTCCGGAGAGACGCTGAGGCGCACCGAGGCCGAGTTGGGATCCATGGTCACTGGAACTGTGGGACACAAGGACGTCAATCGGTTACACCGAAACAAGTCAAAAAGACCCTAACCCTGACCCCTAACCCTAACCCCTAACCCCTAACCCTAACCCTAACCCTGACCCCTAAACCTAACCCCTAACCCTAACCCCTAACCCCTAACCCTAACCCCTAACCCTAACCCTAACCCTAACCCTAACCCTAACCCCGAACCCTAACCCCTAACCCTAACCCTAACCCTGGGGTAGGTATGAGTCTGGGTCAGTTTGACCCGGGTCAGGATCCGGTGTGTGAATGTTAGAGGTGAATCCAGATGTGCACTCAGAGGAAGGACTGCTCACAGTACTGGATGATCTTCGACATCTTGTCCCAGACACGGTGCTGAACGCAGCTCTGGTGTTTGGCCACATCAAGCAGAGCGTCTGATTCGTCCTCAGGCTCATCAACACTGACCTGAGCCCTGGGATGAACAAAACCAATCAATCAATTATTAATCAATAACATCGGTGTGATCTGCATCCCTGATCTGTTATTTATCTATTTGAATTTTGCCCTTTGACTAACCAGAGGATGACGGCTCTTACTCTCAACCTCACCGTCCTTACGAACAAATCAGAAGCAAGTGTCTTATTGATTGATTGATTGATTGATTTTTAATTCTTCATTTAACCAGGTCGGTCATGGGGGCATCTTAGTTTACAAATGGCTCCGATTGTATTTAGCATTTGTGTCTAAAAGTGAGGGAAGCAGGTGCTCGTTTCGACACCATAGCGCGCAACATACAACAGAAGCATCTATAAATGTAACAGTCAGTTATCAATAACTGACTCTGAGAAATGAAATGGATTGTGTGATAGTTTAGTGATTATTAAAATGATAATTAACGTTTGTTGGTTTTATTATTAAAATAATAAAGTAAGGATAAACAAAAGCAACACTTGCTTTCTGACATTCCATAATAGTTTGTCATTTGGGGTTAGGAGGAAAAAAGTCAGTTGAAATTCTACGGGCTTGGTGTAAAATATCTGATTAAAAAAAAAGTAGGTCATATCACTCAGCCCGAATGGACGGTGATGTAATCACTTTGTGCCCAAACACCGTGGAGGATAAACTACCAGAAGAGATCATGGAGATCATATTCAGGCAAATCAAATATCTGAATACAGATTTAAACAGCTGAACACATCAACCTGAGAAACTGATAGTTTGATATATAACAGTCAAATTTGTCCTGTCAATGTTTTGAGGCGGTTTGAGTCTAAATACCATGTGACTCAGAGAGAAATGGAGCTCACCTCTCAGAAGTCTTCTTATTATTCTGTGGAGACCAAAGAGACACAAGTTGAGGTTTGATTCCACTACAATGAAACAATTCTATTACATTTCAAAGCCAAGTTGGAGATATGAGACACAGATGTAGTATTATACTTTTACAGGACATGGGATCATCTAATAGTGTCAGAATTTCCATTGAGTTCAACAAACAAATAGAATCCTTCATTTCAAGATATTAAACTATGGAAAACAAATGGCCCCCGTCTCATAACATCCACCGCCACAAGGCTGCAATTAGTAAAGCAAAGCCTTGATGATAAGCTTTGTGTTTATGACTCTTTGATCACTGAGCGTAGGAATGATAATCCCATGTGTGAGCAGGAAGGACCCAACGGAGCCGTCTCCTGAAGGACTTACCTTTAGAAAAAGGACATTATCAAAGCGCATGGTTTCCTCCGACTCTCTGATGCTGTTGATCAGCACTTGAATGTCAGTGTTGATCTTGTCAATCTTTCCTTTCACCCTGTGACTCTTCTCCTCTTCTTCCTGTTTTAACTGGGACATCAGAGCCGCCTCCTCATCCCGAAGGTACTGGTGCATTTTCTCGAACTCCTCCCTCAAAACCTGGGCCGTTTGAACCGATTGTCTCTGACAGTGAAGACGGAGAGACCTTGTGTTAAAGGAGATGTTGCCGGCCACATTAGGTCCGATACGATGAATTGACAGGTTGCTCCACAGCTTGCATCCTAGGAGCAATTTGGCCTCCTCACTATTATATTTATTACAACGATAATTGTGCTATTGTTGTATTTTTTACCCTCCAACCATTCATCCATTACCTTCACATGTTTGAACTTTGGCATCTGAATAGAAAGACAAGGCCAATCTCTCTTCACTTCTGTTGGTTTTGGTTCCACCAACACTGTAAAGAGCAAATACTAAAGACTTTTGATTGACATGTATATCTTGTCATTATCAATGGTGACATTCCAGATTAACCGGGGGGGGGGGGGGGGGGGCATATTGCCCCACCATTTGGACATATTTCAAATGGGACAGCTGTCGGCGAGGAGCTGTCGAAAGGTCAGAGGTTCATCTCCCAAAGTCTTGAGACCCCCCCCCCCTGTTGATGTAAGGATGGGATGTCTTGACTAATTCTTTTTTTGTTTGCTTTACTCTTCTGTCGCTCAACAGGAGTCGAATCAAGAAATTCAGAATTCACGCATCAGTACAGACGGAATAAAGCAGCGACACTGCAACAATACGCGCAACATGTTTGGAGAAAAATGTAACGGAAGAGTAGACCTTCAACAGCTGAGTCACAGGGAAGACGTGTGATTCAACAAGCTCGATTCATAAAGTATTAATAAGGGTCATTTCCTCCCCTACATGCAGTACCTTGATGTGAGCAGCGGTGTCCTCCCAGCTTTCTCTGATGGAAGTTAGACTCTCCAGCTGCTCCCGTTGGCTTCTGAGGGCCGATCGTAAGTCTCTCTGCAGAAAGAACACAGAGCATCGGTGTGTTTGAGCAGATACGGGACAGGTTTGATATCAGAGCCTGAGGGAGCGTTCAAAACATGGCTGTTTACAGACCAACCGATCCCAGAGCTCCTCCCACAGCTGTCAATCATCTCCTCCCACGTTCGCTCAACGGTCTTCAGGCCGTGGGTGCGATGGCGCTCTGTGTCACGCAGCACACACTCCATGTTGGATCCCATTTAAAATGTTACGGTGTCCGAGTGACAGGTGCAGAAACATGTTGTGGTCTGTGCTACTGATGCTTTACGGCGCTTTGGGGCGACACGATGCAGCCGGGCTGAGAGCCGTGAGCGCTGACGATTCCCCTCGGGGCATCAGAAGAGGGAGGAGGGGCTTTCTCACTCGGAATTATATAGGATTGCATATGGATCCTTTGAGTAAAGTTGATATGGAGGGAAAACTCCTCGTGCAAACGGTGAAAAACAGCATTAGGCCGCATTTATTCAAACGAGAAGCGAGTGAATTTATTTGATATAATCCTTAGGATTGTCGGGAAAACACGCTGGATGATTTTCTGCCATAAATGTGTAAAGTTAGAGATGTTGATGACATCACTTATTACTATCAGTGTTAGTGAGTGGGTGTCCGGTAACTGTTTTCACAGCCCCGGACTCCATTCTCAGAAACCCGACATTAATACTTTGTGGATTAGATGCAGGGGCCCTTTAATATGTGTTGTTGCAACACGATCCCAACTATTCAGGTCAGTGCAGTGTGTGTGTGTGTGTGTGTGTGTGTGTGTGTGTGTGTGTGTGTGTGTGTGTGCGTGCGTGTGTGTGCGTGTGTGTGTGTGTGTGTGTGAGTGCTATCACAGCGTTCCTATGCCTGACCTTCCAGCTGTGAACCGCCTCCTCTATAGAGCAGCACTGGTGATCCTCATGACCCTCCGCCTGACACTGGGGGCAGAGTGGCTCCGCCTCCCGCAGACAGAACACGCTGAACATTTCTCCGTGCTGCTCGCACAGCTCTTCTTTCTCCACCCTCCCACGTCCACTCCACGATCTTCTCCCTCCACTCCCTGCCCCCGGCGCGACTCCCTCCCCCGCGGCCCCCGGCGCGACCCCGCGTCTCCCGGGCAGGTCGTGAAAAAGGGCGTCCAGCAGGGTGCTGAGGACCGAGTCCATGAGCTGGGATCCGTAGCAGATGGTGCAGCTGGCCGGGCCCAGCTCTCTCTGACTCAGCTGGAGGCACGAAGGGCAAAGCTTGTGGCCGCAGGGCAAAGTCAGGGTTCCCGCCGACTGGCAGCCGGGACACTCTTCAACAGGTCGGCTCGGATCCTCGGCCGAGTCCGTTTCTCCAACCGTGGGTTTGTCTCCGTTTTCATCGTCTGCCACGTTTCTGTCTTTCTCCTGCGCCGGCGCCGGCGCCTCCTCGCCGTCAGCCGGACTGAGCCTCTCAGCCATGGCGCTGTCGTCGATGTCTCTTGGGTGTGACAGGTTGCAAAATCCTTTCATGCCCTCTGTAAGCATAAGCCCCTCCCCCCACGGCACGCGCCCTCCTCGCTGAGAGATGGAGGCGGCGTAATGACACGATATAAAAAGACTCATCAATCAAAGGAGGCGCGCAGAAGGAGTGAGTCTGCTGTGACGCCTGGGCCCTGGGGCAAACGTTACACAGCCATGGAGACAGAGATAACACGTGTGCTTCCATGGAAGGAAACGGGGAGACACAAATATTTGAAACCGACCCAAATACAGAGGGGATTCGTGGTTGTCCTGCAAAATATTGATTTAATTTCCACTTATCATCCAATCAGAAAAAATACATTCAGCTGTTTCCAGGTGAATTCAAACATGGAGAGCAAGGAAGCTGAAGTGGAGGAGCCAGATCCAACAAATGCGGTCGAAGGAAACCCATTTGTTGTTGGTGTTGTCTTTTAAGCGGTTTGATTTTATAATTAACGGATGACATCACTTACCTGTGATATAAGTTTTGTGAGAACTCTTACAAGGAATTCCCAAATTCCTGCTATTGTTATGGGGTCACGCAAAAGGCCGACTCTCCTTCCTGGAACTAAAAGGCTTATAGTGTGATTTGAATGGGCTCATGGGATCACTCAGAGGCTCCGCCCCCATCCCATGGATCCTCTCACTCAGAGGCTCCGCCCCCATCCCATGGATCCTCTCACTCAGAGGTTCTGATACAATGGGATCACTCAGAGGCTCCGCCCCCATCCCATGGATCCTCTCACTCAGAGGTTCTGATACAGGTCGAGAGCCCGTGGTGCTGGTTTTTGACACTGGATATTGCAACAATCTGTTTGAGCTTAATGTGAACAGCAAAATGACAGATGCAGAAATGAATAACTACACTCAAAAATATTTGCCTTACCCCCATCCCATGGATCCTCTCACTCAGAGGCTCCGCCCCCATCCCATGGATCCTCTCACTCAGAGGTTCTGATACAGGTCGAGAGCCCGTGGTGCTGGTTTTTGACACTGGATATTGCGACAATCTGTTTGAGCTTAATGTGAACAGCAAAATGACAGATGCAGAAATGAATAACTACACTCAAAAATATTTGCCTTACATGATATGTAGCAATGGGTAAAATACTTAAATATTAAATTGATTAAATGCCTGTCGTTTTATCGTGCTTCAAAATGATTTTGTCAGGCCAAATATCTCAATGCAACTTAACTGTCAAAGTACAAAGATTACAAAATATGTTTCCCATCTTATTCTTGGTGAAGTAATAGCAAAAGGCACTAGAGGGCAGACTATCGCACCTTATGCTTTGAAAGGTAACCATCAAAGAATATTCACTACCCACCCACTCCATCAATGATTTAAAAACAAAAAATACATTTGACCACGGCAGCTAAAGCACAAGGGGGAGGGGCACTGTGTTTAATCTTTTTATTGGTCCAGATCAAAGGACCAAGGCATCAATCTGATGAATGCCTTTAATATAGAATTATCGTTTGTCTGTGTAACACAATGAAACAGTCGAGGAAAATTGTAAAGGCAGGATTCGAGCAAACCAGCCGTACATCTCTGGTCCTGCCTCAAGAACCTCGAACGTCATTGTTCTAGTATTTCCTGGCGTCAGTTTGTTCAGTCTGGTGCGATTCCAGCTCAGGGTTTAGTCGCTGTGTCAGAGCAGAGCGAAGTGAGGCAGTAAAAGATTACAGGCATCGCAGGGACATTCTGTGCTGCAATGTTCCTCAGTTCCTTTCTCAGTGTATCTGCACGTGGTTTCTTTGTTGGACATCAACCAATCTGTTCTTCAAAGACCTGAGTGATATAAAGTCTGTCCATGTATCGTTGACATGTGCACGTGCACGCACACGCATGCGCGCACACACACGCACAACATTGTTTAACACTCACAGGAAACGGACCCAAATCAAAGGCATTTTTCAACTTAATAAACAGCTGGAGTCATTTGAACCTCAGATGACACAGAAGACCACCGTGTGCCAAAAAGTTTAATGATAAACAATAAAGACCAGCAAATATTCCTATGTAGTCCGGTGTTGTTTCGCCATAGTCCATTTGCATATGAAAACAAACCTCGTGGGCATCTATCGGCATTACAGTGCATCATCGCCACCTGGTGTTAAGGAGTGTGAACAGATTGCTCTGCGATGTATAAAGAATCCTCTTTCCCCCGTGACCCACAGAAACTTGACATGCCTTGAGTTGGAATAATAAGTGAAGACTCACATGAGTTCCTCTGTGTTTTGGGGGGAAGAGTTATAAGTGAGTATTCCACTACAACTTTATCATTAAAGTAATTGCACACTTTTATCTTGAATGAAAATACTGTTGAGAAATCACCTATTACTCGGTTTTCCTTTACAACCACTGAGCTCCATTCACGTTTGGATTGTTGATGAATAACAGTCCTATCATTTGGATCACTCGCCTTCTAAAAGCTGAATACGAAGTGAATATGTTGATTTCCAGCCCAGTGGAATCATGACCGGGGGGATGCCGCTCGGAGCTGCTTCCTCAGCCTGAGAGATTCCACCTCATGAAAAGTGAGGTCCATGAGGAAAGGCAGGATCTCATCGTGTCCATGGCTCAGCGCTCTCACACCTTTCATGTGTGTCCTGCATCCATCACCACACTGTTGTCACAGCTGCGGGTGAACACAGAGGTCTTCATGGAAAACTGCCTCTGTCGGACAGGACATGCCGACTCCTGCCCCCTCTCTGACAGCGCTGCGCTGGATACCAGAGATGATCTGGATCCATCCGAGTGTGTCATACAAACCTGAACCTAGACCCTTGACTGGGGAGCCCACCCATCCCCCAGCAATACGGTGGAGAGACTCTGTGAGGGGTCTGCACGCAGTTTGCATGAGGTGGAATGTTTTCGGCTGAGGAAGCAGCGCAGAGCAGTTATGAAAGGGTCCACAAGATGGTGCTAAAATAGTCAAATTAAAGAAGGCGACATTGTGGGTTGATTTCAAGTGCTGAATGGAGTGATTCATGCATTTTGTCACAACATGTGTGTGAGGACTTTGAACTTTGGTTTCTCATCATTTTGTTCGCACAAGAACATGATACGACTTTGGATAAAGAGAGAACCAATGTAACAGAACCTTCACGTTCCATGTCTGGGTCACACTCTGCACCTCTCACAGCCGAACTTGGACGGTTTCCTCGTGGTTTCCCAAATCAGGTTCAAATCAATAACATGTCAACCACATGTTTGTGATATTTGACCCATATTCCATGTGACAAGGAGGATAGTGAGGATCCTGGGCAACTTGATCTCTGAAGTTTGGGAGGCGACACTCTGCCCCCCTCACGACAAAAATGATATTCCTGAATGAATTTGTCCAAAGTGTCCTCAGCAGTGATTAAGGGGGTAGAGTGGATACTATGATGTATAAGAATGCTCATTTATTAAATCATTAATGAGTAGTGATTTAGATCTGACAGATTGAATATTTAATAGACCACATTTAATCTTTTTATTTGTTTTTGGCTCTGAAACGGTCTTTGTGTTGATTTTATGAGATTATTATGAACTACTCCTCTCCTGTTTCTCTGTGATTTATTCATATTAAGAGCAGGCACCGCGTTTATCTTATTAGTGTCCTCATATTTACCTTTATCTTTAGGGAGTGACTTATCTAAAGGAAGCTCAGAGAAGCGAGTAAGACTCTGTGTCCTGGTCTGGACTCTTTGTCGTCAGGTTTTGTCTCTGATAAACTTTGCCATGGGCGTGGAAATATTGGGTAGAGATCCAATAAACATACTCAACGAACTCAGCTGTGGAGCTGGACCCGTCCTGGCAGTTGAACTCAACTCTGAGAGGAGCAAGTTCCTTCGCTTTATGGACAATGTCTCCCAGCCCCTGGAGGCCTCATTGACTTTTTGCTCCTAGATTAAATCTGTTTTAATTTGAAAGAACTTTATAAACAGCATATGTTCTCCCTATAGCATTTCTCAATTTTAACATCTTCATCTGACCTCAACTTTGAAGACCTATCCTGACCCGACATGTGGCCGGGTGTCCGTTTGACAAATTTGAACGATTCTTCAATCCATGTTATTTTGTTGTTGATAAGTTCTCTCATGATTGATAAGTTCTCTCATGAATGTCAGACAAATGTTTTCCCCTCTTTGGAATAATCCTCCCAGTGCCTTGTTTTCATCATATACAGAGTCTCCTTTCAAATGTCAGCTGCAGATTGTATGTTGGTTTTCTCTGTGTTGTGAATAGATTCCATCTGGAGAAGCATAATGATACTGGGAGCGGCTGTTGCATCCACTTCCAGTATTCAATTTATGGCAGTTGTAAAAGAGAGAGAGAATGTGACTGTTGCCTGTGAAGATATGGATCGTGTGCAGCTGCTTCTCACCATGGTGACCTCCAAAATGACACCAGAGGGCAGAACTGGGCATTTCCCGACCTGCAGCCCTGTTCATTGAGGCCCGCAGAGTCGAGTGCGAGCTACATTGTTTTATACATGAAGCTAGACATGTGAGGAAGCACGGCTCCTTCAAAATAAATGTCCCACTTTGGATAACCACTCCCATTTGTATCCAGTCCAATTTGCTTTTGAAATCAGTGTTTCCTGTATTTCTGAGCGCAAGGATACTGTTCGTATGAATTCAAAGGGACTGGTATTGTCAACAAAACAAAACTTTAAACTTCAAATATTATTTGTTTTTCAATTTCTATGCAGAATGTTAAATCATTTTCCTGACACACATTTGATAAAGTTGATGTTGTTTTCACATCCATTTGAGTTTCTTAGTAAAAGGTTGTTTGGAGTGATTATTACTGAAATAAAGATGATTTAGATAAAACATGAATAAATATCCCATGAGATGTTTTCAATAATTTCATCGAATGTGAGCAGCGAGTCTTGATGAAACAAAGTTTGTTGGGCCCCTGGTAACAATCTGGGTTTCTTATGTTGCACCCTGCTCTTTTGTTCGACAGTGCCGAGTCACCACAGAGTAATGTGTGTCAGCCACAGGAACTAAAGTCTCATTATCTCCTCTGTTTGACAGGGTCACTGGCAGAGAGTATGAGAGGAGTATTGACCTGTCTGAAAAGAACAGACAGACAGACAGCAAACATCCAAATAAACAGAAACGAAGGGGAGTTGCACAGCTGACAGGAAACTAGCAGGATAGATAAATCCACCCCACGGAGTTTGTGTGAATGAAATGCATTTGATTTGAGGTCTGGTCGTTGTGTCCTAAGGTTTGTGTTTGCCACAGACAGCGGTGACTGCCCACTGACGCATACAGACGGATTTTGAGCCCACCCTCCTTCTGTCACACGCAGAAGAAGGGAAGCACATGAATCATGTATTCTCCGCTATAAAAATGTGCTTGATAAAAATCGGCACCTGCTCAAATGACCTCGGAGGAGCATTATGAAATAGATGGTAGCCTCCCATTCTGTGTCCGTTTACATTACGGTTCGTGGATCTGAACGACTGGTGTTACAGACATGTATACCCTCGGCAAAAAGAGGAATGTATCATCACAGATGGTTATTCTATGTCCCTCACTGTCACCGTTCATTTGCTGGGAATGAATTCTGACCTTTTCGGTCTCAGTCACAAGGCCTGACAGGAGGCTGCTCCTTCTGCCTGCAGGCAGCACAGAGGGGAGCTGTTCATCCCCAAGGTGCTGAAGCTTCACTGAACCTCTCAGTCAGTAGCTAATGGTTTTAATATGTAAATCTATTTTTTTTTCTCTCAGTGGAGAAAGTAAATCACATCAAAACAGAAATGACTAAACTTCAAATCGAGTCAAGAGTTTCTGTGTTTTGAAACTTTACTTTTAAAATGTATCTGTCAATGTATATTTTATTCTAATGATGTGATGCAATACAGTTTTATGCATTCTGGGAAAGAGTAGGTTTGAAGGAGAAACCTGAACTGGAAAAAATGAGAACTGCGCCGGCATTGGCTGAAACCGGACACACGCAGCAGGGATCCCCGGTGACGTCATTCAAAGTTATAAAAAACTGCCCTGCTGATCCACCAGCTAGATACCCTGGTTACTGTCTTGCGGGAGCAGACCTTCCTCTTGAACTATTTTTCAAAGTTATTCCCAGGTTACTGCCGAAAGGGAGCAACTCTCAACCCTTTAACTCTTTATTTTTCAAGGAGATACCGAGGTCATTGCCCTACGGGAGCAGACCATCCACTCTTTAACTACTCTTCAAGCTTTGCCCCTGGCTCTGCCTTAAGGGAGCAGACCCTCCGCCTTGAACTCTAATTTTCTATCATCCATAAGCGTTTTCCACTGCCTTCCAACTTACGGACCGAACCCATAGACGTCCACTTTGCTTGTTCCCCTCCATTGTGTTTTCCGCCGCCTTTAGATCTACTGATTACTGATACTGATTATTATTTTGTTGTGGTTACAATCATAACAACAGCTGGAACTTCCACAGTCATTGCCCGAATTCACCCTTCTAAACTGTTGGAGACTGTGGTTTTGATTATCAATTTGTTTATTGGTCCCTGAGAACAGGGTGGTTCCAAGAGGTTACTTGTAGCTGACGCAAGTGAAAATGTTTATGTGTTCCCATGGCGACACCGGAAGTCGGCAGTAGTGATCGTAGTCGGGGTTCCTTATTGTATGTATGCACATGTATTAGCCAGAACCTTTGCACTGTGCACTGTAAGGCTGCTGCCAAATGTTGTTCGTTGATTTTAAAAATTGATTCGAATAACTTAAAATGTACGTGAGTCACCTGACCCGGAAGTCATACGACCCGGAAGAGTTTGTGCGGGAAAGAGGAGAGAGCGGGAGAGCCGGCACACGAGCAGGACGGAGGACTTTTTCATGCTCGTCAATTTATCTAGCGCCGGTTTACGGGCCGTACACGGCAACGGACACTTTATACTGGCTCCGTTTACTGTTGGTAGTTGTCACGCTGTTCCACGACACTCCAGAGTCGCGTTGAACGGACTGTGGACGTCAGTACGGAGCGTGCGTCATTTTCAATCCGGGGCAGATACAGTGAAAACGGAGGCTTCCGGTCCAGCGTCGCTTCGCATCCTCGGCAGTTTCGGTGTGCAACGTGCTTCCTCCGCAGCGAGCTACAGGCCACACCGCGCAACGTTGCTCCGCATCCTACCGCGAGAAGGGCAACAGGTCGCCAGCAGACACCACCGGAGTTTTCAGGTGATGCTGTGCATTTGATTCTGCCTCGGAAAATTGATGGATTGAATTTGAGACTATTGATAACGAACAAGAAATTAAGGGGATTAAGAACTTTGAATGTTCTGATGATGAAAGCTAATTTGCCTCTTGTTGAGAGCTGAAAGGTGAATTCAGTTCATATGTTATAAGGTCGACACTGTTGAAATGTATTTGTTGTTGACGGATTGGGAAGCTAAGCTTTACACCAGGAGCAGACCGAGTAGCAAAGGTTATTGTGCTGGCATTTATTATTGTTATGTTGTTTTGGTTGTTCACTGACAAATTATCACAACCACCATATCCCTGTGCCTTAACTTACTTACTTTGACTTCTTCATATGATCATACTTTAAAGCTCAATGTCTCTAAACGGTGATAAGCAATCTGATGTCATGTTAGAGGGGTTAGAAGTTGAGGGGATGGATGAGGAATGTGTTGTCTGAGAAATCAGAAACAAGAATCAGGAAATCCTCTCGTGAAAGAATATTAACACATAAAATTAAAGAACTGAAAGAGCAAGAATCAGTTCAAAAGGAGAAGAAGTTCGAGAAGAAGGAGAAAAATGGAAAAGTAATACAAGAGATGTTCGGAACAGATTAAAAAAAGTGTGCACTGAGAGAGAATTGTACAATACGATGGATGAAACTGAAAGGTTGGATTCCCTGTTGAAGGAGCTGTGATGACATTAGAATCCATATGACACCAAGTCAAGAGATACGGAGGAGAATTGATGCATGCACAGCTGTGACAGCAGGCAGGATTCAACTAATGAGAGGGCGTGGAACTGAAGATGAAGACTTTGATGCCGTGGCAGAGAAGTCAAGGCTGCGCACGCTTCTCCAAACCCACTATGCTAGCTCCATATACCGAGTTACTGCACTGAGCCACCACTGATCTGATCACCTCTCAGGGTCACCTAGTAGGCTAAGAGGGCAGAAACGGCTGCTCTGTTGGCTGCACAGAAAGCTGAAATTGATATGGAAGCTGCCATTGAAGCTCAACGTCAGCAGTTGAACAAACTTGAAAATCAGCGAGACATTGATATTTTTCAGGAAAAGCTAAATGTTTACACCAATGAAGAGGCAAAACAAAGGGATGGGTTTTGTAGTCCGGTACGCAGCGAAGTGAATGATGCAAGCCCATTCGCTCACTATGTTCCATGACAAGAACAGCAAGCTGTGCAAGGTGAGATGTCTTTGGTCCAGTCATTACAAGAGTCGCTAGCGCTCACCCGTCCTCCAACCCCGGAACCTACTGTATTCACTGGTGATCCCTTGAAGTTTGCAGAATGGAGCACAAGCTTTAAAGCTCTTATAGAGAGACGATGCTCTAGCTTATCAACAAGCATGGGATAGGCTGAACTCCAGAGATGGCAATTCCTTTGTGGTTCAACGAGCCTTCAGAGAAAAGCTAAATAAGTGGCCAAAGATTGGTGGAAAAGAGTACGTCAAGCTGAGAGAATTCAGTGATTTCCTCCAAACATGTAGTAATACCATGCCCCACGTAAGAGGTTTACAGGTTTTTAATGACTGCGAGGAGAACCAGAAAATGCTGGTCAAGCTCCCACAATGGGTGACATCCAGGTGGAACCGCCACGTCACCGAGCAGCTGATTCAAGGCCAAGAGTACCCAAGCTTTCATGAGTTTGCTTCATTCATCTCTAAAGAGGCATGCATAGCACGCAATCCAGTGTCATCCTTATATGCTTTAAGGTGCGCAGCAGAGACCAGAGAGATGAAGCGCCCAAAAGCGAATACGTTTGCCACAGAGGTGAAGGCCCCAGCTTCATCGAGCTCAGCAGCCAAAGCAGACTTTGATGAAATGAAGTGGAGAGGTGCTGAAGGGACGAGGAAATGGATCACATCATCCCAAAACCCAAACACATGCAAGTGTATTTGCTGTGGAGAAAATCACTCAATACACAAATGCAAAAGGCTGATGGAAATGTCTGCAGAGGAGAAGGAAAAAATGCATACATGAGAATAAGCCAGCAATAAGGCAGCAATGGAACCAGTAAAACTCAAGCTTTCCACTATGATGGGGAAAGACTCAGAGGTGAGGAGTCAAAGATTGTATGCAATCTTAAAATCAGAGGATTCTCCTCAAACATTTCCATCAACGAATACACAGCAGCGTGTGAACGCTAAAGATGTGACAGGCCTTTGTCATCGGGTATCTGTCAGAGAGCTGCCTGAGTTTGCGGACACCAAATCAAGTGACAAAAGTATATCTCAAGAGGATATTTGCTCCCTGCAAATCTTAAAGAGAGGAATGTGGCAAAATGAGCTTGGTCACCTCGAGATGCCTCTCCCTTTCAGAGCATGTCCTCACCTCCAAGACAACAGGAAGATGTCCTTGGCCAGGTTGAAGCACCTCAAAAGGAAGCTGGATAGAGATCCCAAGTTCAAAAGCGACTGTGAGGTTCATGGGTGGTGTTTTGAAGGACGGCGATGCAGAGAAAGTACACACCCAACCAGAGCCCGGGAAAGCTTGGTACATCAAGGAGTGTATGATCCCCGGAAACCGGACAAGTTTAGGGTGGTTTTTGACTGCTCCGCAAAGTAGGAGGGCACCTCATTAAATGACCATTTGCTAACGGGACCAGATCTTACAAATGGTCTTACAGCTGTACTGTGCCACTTCCGTAAATCTCCCATTGCAGTCATGTGTGACGCGGAGAAAATGTTTCACAGGTTTTATGTCAGCACAGAAGACTGAGATTATTTTCAGTTTCTCTGGTGGGAAAACGGGGATACAGAATCAGAACCCACAGAGTACCGCATGAAGGCGCATCTATTTGGAGCATCATCTTCCCCGGGCTGTGCCAATTATGGCATGAAACACCTTGCCAGTCAAAGTGAGAAAGAGTTCCCCTCTGCACAACATGAGTGGTGCTTGATTTAAGTTGATTCCTAACATCACGGTGCCACGTGCGAGGCTGATAAAAGCTGATTCACAAAAACAACATGAATGAGACACAGCTCTTTCTCAACAGTTATATTCTCCAAATGTATCCAACCACAACACATCAACACGAGTGACTGTCCCACCATTGCCTACAACCTCCTCCTCCCCAGCAGCTCTTACCTACTGTCAGGACTGGGCGGAGAATCCAAACGCAGAGGCGATATTTCAGGCAACCACAGGCCTTTAATAAGGTGTAGACAGAGAACAGGTCAGTAATAATTAAGGCAAAACAGGAATGACTTAGCCATAGGCGGTGTAACACGAAGTGACGTCAAGACAAGGAGACACAGACAAGGAAGGGTTTTATAGACATGGCAATCAAGGGAAACAGGGAGCAGGTGAGACTGGGGACACAGGTGACACGAATCAGGGCAATCAGAGGGCTACACAATAAAACAGGAGGTGATACATGAGGATGTGAAAATGATGGAACACGACACCTACGCTCATCAGCTGTTGAGCTGAGTAACTGATCGCGAGTAATGATTATGCAAAGCATGCAGTGATTATGGTATAATGTTAAAGCTATCTTCACCCACATGTCACTCTGTGAGCTGCTGCACACACACACACACACACACACACACACACACACACACTGATAAAATCATGTGTGCCTTTCCTGTCGCAAAAGGGTTACTGGTATGGTAAATTAAATTTTGAAGATAACAAAAAGTAAATAAGTAACTGGTTCCTTAAGTAGCAGAACTGACGTGTTATGTTACTTATGTTGGTTTAACAAGAAAGTAATCAAACTACTGTAACATATCACTTCATATGCATTTCTCCTAACACTGCCAAGTTAAGCATTCATTTGAGCAATTTGACACAACTATCATCTTAATTGTACCAATGATGATACTGATGATAATAATAATAATCATAATAATCATAACAATGTTCAATAATTGAATTGTCAGCTGAGTTTGGCCAATTAAATTTCATTTCTACTCGGTGAACCAAATTGTAAGCTGGTGAATAGACGCGGATGAAATGTCCTTTACAAACAAGCCTCGATTCTGGTGAAGTGTGTGCAAGCAGATCACATGTTGTTGGGCATTTCTTCAGTGATGTGTTGACTCAAAATAAGGAGACGACAGGAGAAGTAGCAGTTGGCAGCAGGGATTTTAATAGTACAGATGCAGTGAACACACAGCAACAGTCTCCATACAATCCCCCCCCCCCCAACCCCAGAGCGCAGTTTTCCTTTATACTATCTTACATGTATACATACACGCAGCGCTCATCATATCTGTTTGCTCTCAATTTCGTCACCATGTTGAGGGTCACGATGCCCTTATAGTTCAAGATCGAAGGAACATGCTCTCACAGTATAAGATAGAGGGAACTTGCAATCACAGAACAAGATTGGAAGGAAAAAGATAGAAGGCAAACCTTTCGCCCCCAACAATGTTTGCCAAGGCCAGTCTGATGTCACTCGTTGAGCAACAACTGGCTGAAGCACTGGTGTCATGTAAACAGCCAATGCAAATAAAACAAGACCTTGATTTCCTCTTAGAGATAAAGAACTTGAATCCTATCAAAAGTCAACGAACTGCATTCAATCCCACAGGGATCTAGGATTTTTTAAATCCAGCCATAAATGGGCTACAATTTACACAGGGGGCCAGTTTTGCACCCGGTATCCTCAGTTACATGCAGAGTATGTATTCTCTCTTCTTTCCCCCAACTTTGAGCATTTATAGTAACGTTGCTATCTATATAAAATAAAACAAACAACACAGACAAGGAAAAAAATACAAATTCAGTTCAAGGGCAGTTATCCCCTTGAACCCACCCTTAGAACCGCCCATGCATTCAAAAAACTCAGAGAGCAGTGGCATTGAGGATTTGTTGTTTTCTATAACACCTAACAAAACTTTTATATTTAGTAGTTTATTTATATCATCACATCTGTAAAGTTTTTTTTAAATTTTTGTATCATTGTAGGACAATTCATTCCTATTCAGATGGTAGCGTCAATAGTGAAATTGGTCACACCCACTCATCAATGATATGTTCTGAATCCTACAGATTTCTTTTATATTTCCAGATTTGGTCAAAAGTGTCTCAAAGGTACAGTGTGTCAGCTACAGTTGCATGTTGTATCCATCACCTCACCCTCACCCTTCTGAGCATGTAGGAGAGCCAATGTTGTTCAAACTCAAAAAATGTTTTCCTCTGCGCAGATGTAAAAACATGGCCGCCCCCCGAGAGAGGACCCCGCCTAATGTAAGTATAAATTGAATAGCTCATTAAAGGGTATGAATTCATTCAAATGTTAGTATGTCATTGTTTTGTAATTGTTTTTCTACCGAAAGAAGTGACAACAAATCTTACACACCATAAAATACAAGATTAAAACTTAACCAAAAAGAGCAAAATATATATATATATATATTTTGAACACCCTGTAGACACTATGAGATATTTCCCCTTCATATCAATGTAAGTAATGTTGTTACCCAAAGTGAATTCTACCAACTAAAAAAACAAATAATAGGCCAACAAACGTAAAAGGCAGGTTATAAACAAATCCAAAGGTTAGTCTCTTATCTACTTAAACATGAGACAGAGAAGGTAAAAATGTAAACTGGCAGTTCAAACTGTGGGATGTAAACAGCACGTCAGAGTGATGTAGAGAGAAACTTTTTTTCCCCCCAGTTACTCTCATCATCATAACTGTTATCACGTCCATTTCCATTTGATTCTGAAGACTCTCCTCTGGCATCATAAAATCTTATCTAGGAAAAAAGTAAAACACACACACACACTGTCCCTGCACTGTGAAGTCCAAACTGCAGCCAAACACACTGCACATCTCCACCGTACAAGTGAACTCTTTCAATCCGACACAGCTCTTTCGTAATGTTGTGTAAGATTATGCCATCTGCACAGACTTACTCGTTGTTATATGTTTGCCCTATTGAGGAGATGGGGTGGTAATAGAGTCCAGCTCACAGTGTCACATTTATTGATTCCGGCTCTTTGAAGAAAAAAACCTTAAATATACACATAGACACTCTGTGACACTCTCTCTATGTGTGTGTGACCAATTTTATATATATATATATATATATGTATATATACTCCCTTAACAGTACCAGTAGCGTGCCATAGGAGGATGTGCTTTGCCAAGACATGGTACTCAAAACTCGGGTGGAATGACACCTCATCACCTCAGTATTTGCATACAACACTTAGTTTTATAATATTCATCCGGGAGATTTTCAAAATAAAACCCATTCAGCCAAAGTCTTAACTGCATTGCGTTAGGTGCATGCGCCATCTCACAATCCTACACCCGGTCAGTCACTGAGCCAGGTGATCATATGACTTGATCATATGTCACTTGATTAATTTGACTAAATAAGAACAAATTAATTCATGAATAATCCATTATGGTACCCAGAATAATTGCAATATATCTATACACACACACACACACACACACACACACAGAAACAGATCGGTAACTATAAAGGCTGAACAGGAATTATTTCAAAAGAGGTGGTGAGGGACGACGTGGTAAAAGACGAAGCGACGTCAAGAGAAGACACAGACACGGCAGCGTTATATAGACATGACAATCGAGGGAAACGGAGCAGGTGAGACACAGGACACAGGGGACATGAATCAGGGCAATCAGAGAGAGACAAGAGGAAGTCAACATGACCGACACATGGAGGACCGAGGGCGTCACAATAAAACAGGAAGTGATACATGAGGATACGAAAATGACGGAACATGACAACATATATATATTACATATATATACATACATACATACATACTTGTGTATATACAATTTTATACAATTTTTAAATGTAAAAAGATTGAGTGTTTTTCTCTGTTTTAAGAAAATCGCTAAGTATTGGATTGCGTTCAAGGATAACTTTTTCTAACATTGCATAATGTCAACAACCAATGTAAGTTTACTTGCCCCCTATCACTCAATGCCAGGATGTGCGTGTGTGTTCATTCTCATGTTATTTCATCCCATGGATGATATTTGGCGTATTGTTCCTTTTTGTGCATATTTCAGACTCAACATCCCTAGCTCCCACATTTACTATTTTTGATCAACTCTGTTTCTACAAACCATGGATGAAGTACAACATCCCACTATGATCATTTCTGCCGCAAACCAATTGCCTCATGCCACAAAGGACAGTTTTTTTATGCAAAGTGTGAACATGACTTCAAATGTTGGCATGTTGTGCCGATCCTCTCGACGATGGCATCCAATACATCTGTGCACTGAGCCGGTGTCAGTCTTTAGACTGATATGACGTGTTTACTGAGCACACAGCTGGCATCCATACCCACGTTTGGGCTGTGAAACATTCCAGTCAATCAATTCACAGAATATATGGCATTCTGTGAAGTGGAGCCATACCTGGAATAGAAAGTTGGCACAAACATATAAAGGGTTATCATTTTTTTCTTTTATTTTTTAGCTTTTCAAAATAAGGACATAATTCAAGAATTTTCTTTTGACAGGAATTCTTAACAGACAGTGATTTTCAGGTTTAATTGCTAAAATGCTTCTTGGGAAATCAATGGAATCTTATACATTTTCTTTGTTCCTGGAGTTTATATAAGTAATAATTTTAAAAATTGAATGTACAGTAAGGTCTAGACTTTGGACTTTCTGGGCAGAGACTGAGCTTCAAGAGCCAACACGTGCATTGAAAGAGCTTTATCGTAGAAAGGGCCCTTTCATCACACATTGCCTGCAGTTGGACCATATAAATGAAATCCAACGAAATCATAATTTATTGTTGGCATTCATCTTGTATTTAATATGAAGACTGAACAGTTGGACTATGAACAGGAAACTAACTCCTCACTTGGAAAGCTCTTTGGTTGCTTTTATCATATGTATGTTTGGGGGTTGTTCTCCTGCATTTAGCTGAGTTTGAGGACACAGAATGTGAATGTATACATCTGTCTCCATCCTGTTTCGATACTTCAGCAGTGAAAACATCAATAAACAGACACGGTTAGTTGCATTGGAGACCTCACGTGTCTAAGCCACAACAGACCCAACACAAAGTCCAACACACAAAGTGGTGGCCTCTAATTATTGTTAATTTCTCAGAAAAATGTACTGTTTTCATATTTCTGATTTTGTCAGCAGCTGCTCTGAGAATTACAAAGAAATGGATCAGTCAGTCAAATTTATTAATATGGCCCATTTTCACAAATCAAAAATTTTACCTCATTAAAATAAATTTCCTCCATATTTTAGTCTATAATCACAAATATTGAATGAGATCATTCCTTAATTTTCACATATTTACTTTTGACAACTTAAGTTAAAAAGTCAAACCTTGTCTTTCACAGCTTGTTCTTCCATTAAAACACAC
The DNA here is from genome assembly GCA_016785325.1 of Chascanopsetta lugubris. Taxonomy (NCBI): domain Eukaryota; kingdom Metazoa; phylum Chordata; class Actinopteri; order Pleuronectiformes; family Bothidae; genus Chascanopsetta; species Chascanopsetta lugubris. The sequence goes on along the minus strand of JAFBJT010110027.1, from coordinate 7,689 downwards.
AGAGTTGTGGTCTGGACTATCTTTGCATATGATCAAATAAATTAATTTAAATATATGTTTAAATATCATCATGCTCTGACAACTTGAAGCCGTGTGAAGTGGTTGGAGAAAAATAAAGTCTTAGATTGTGTCCGGTGTATCCTCACAGCCAGTAATTTGGGAAATAAAAATGAAGATCAAGCCAATAGATGAAAATATGAAAAATGGTATAAAGCTTTTTTTGTCTTCTGTATTTCATCTTTAAAAAACATTCTATGCCAGATCACATATCTATCTGGTTGCATGTTCGAAATGACCAGCAACTAAAATCCATATTTCCAGAATGCAGGGAAGCCTTCCGATATGTATTCACCGTGGAACTTCATATACATTCTAAACTTTTATCTTCATACATCCAGAGCGTTGATTTTATGTAATGATGATGTCTTGCCCTATAGGTAACATATATGTAAAACTTGACAAAAGGACATGTTTTAGTGTATTTACTTTCAGTAATATTTGTCTAAGATGTGGTAGTTATATTTTCTCAGAATTGACAAAGTGCACTGTCAGCATTTTCCTGAGTCTATAGGAAATGCTGAAGATAATTAGGCAGGGGTGTCAAACATACAGCCTGCAGGCCAGATCCTAATGTGGCCCTCAGATGGTTTTAAAACTCAAAAGATGAAGAAAATGGAGTAAAGTTTGGACACATTTGAATGTGCTTGATAGTAGAAAGGCAGAGTGTAGACTGTGTAACATTAAAATGGCACCGCAACAAGCAGTGGAACTTGCTAATGAAGGTGCCAGTATGTCCACTGCAAGTGTTGCTGCAGCAGCATCCAGTTCAAATATTATCCACGTGAAATAATCTTCAGTGCTTCAGTTATTGTTCACTTATGGAGACAATTGCAGGTATATAAATACTTCACATGTTAAGGCTCCGAACTATAGTTAAATGATCCACGTTTTAGTTTTACAATATACTAATGCCTTAAATTAAAGCTGACAAGATGGAGAGGTGTGGAATAGCATGAGCCTAACACACACACACCTACAGAAACAAAATATATGTGTATATATATATATATATATATATATATATATATATATATATATATATGTATGTAAACTGAGAAAGAGTTTAGATATATACTACACAAAATAATGAATTTACAATGTATTTTTTAAGAGTAATTATATTGTTCAACAGGTAAACCAGTCCAAATGCTGAGACCTGGGGTGTCAAACATATGGCCCGCAGGCCAAAACAGGCCCATCAGAGGCTCCATTTCTGGCCGGCGAGATGACAAATGTAAATATTACAAAAAAGACTGCAATTTTTCAACACAGGTAAAAGTTTGTGAAAAGAGAAAACGTTTGCACTTGTGGTTGTCTATAGGTTATTATGCTATGATTTATAGTCACGCCCACTTGAGATCAAATGGGGCACATGTGTGGCCACTGAACTAGAATACGTTTGAGACCCCTGGCTTAGACAAACAGATTGTTCCACAAAAAGTCAGCAGAGACAAAGCTCCATCTGAGCAATGCAACATATCCCTGATTGGCCAGAATATTAGACAGATACCATTATACTATGTTAACAGCTATATGTATGTTAGCTTCAATATATTGTGTCCACAAAGACTCCTTCTGGCACGTTTTTCAGTATGAACTCATGAATCATCATTTTCCCATGCAAATGTGTTTATAGAATTTAACTTCAAGCACATGATGTCTCCTTGCAGCATTAAAGGACTTCAGTAACACTTTATGCCTTGGAAGTAACTCAGAAAAGACTCGAATTAAAAACAAAACAAGCTCCATATGTTGGGAATAAAAGATGTTTACCACTTGACAGGAGACATATTGTGTGTTAGAGCAAGCCAAGAAGTCTGTGGCACATCTGTAACCAATCAACATATATTTACCTGGCCAACAATGAGATAGCACAGCGAGCCACCTGGTCTGCGTGATTAAGGATTTAGATGCAACAGTCCCAAGGCTTCATGCTGGATGACTGTTACAGCAAAGCAGGAAATAATGGAGTTTACTGCACTCATTTAATGGCCATTATTCCAGTGTTGGCAGAGCCACAACACTTGGCTCAGGCCTGTTTCTTCGGGACTGTGGTATCCAATGGTGGAGCTGCATTCTGCACTTGAATACTCTGTGATGTCATCCTTCCCTTATTAGCTTGTGGGCAAAACTATGGCAGATGTCATCAGTTTGTCCATTCAGGGCTACAGTCGAAGCATGGTGCTGCGACATGGTGGTCCAGAGAGACGATGTGATGATGATACTGATCTCGCTGATATATGTAATTCAAAGTGAATGTATAACTCACATTTACAATATTATGAATGTATTCCAATAGTGTTGTGATTCTCAACTGGTGGGTTGTGACCCAAAAGTGTTATTTGTTTTTAATTCAAAAACAGTTAATTGAATGTAAAAGGAAATACTTCTCTCTCTAGCATCGCCACCTGCTGGTCCTTTCATTCATTACATTTGTTTTGTTGTGTCGGTATGCTGTGATACTCTTTTTTTAAATCTCAGGTTCAAACTGCACCATCTTTTCATTAAACACATTCGAGAAGTTGAAAATAGTCCTTGATTTGGGCCACGGCTTGTCATTGAGGGGTGATGGTGGGTCCCGAAGCCACATCAGTTGAGAACCACTGCAATAGTTGCGATTGCCACCAACAGAAGGTGGCATCGTTCCCCTTGGTTGCTTAATTTACCACCAGAATCTTCAGGGAAGCACTGGAAAGGCTGTGGGAGTGTGAGTAGTGGTGTGGTGTTTGTGTTGTTGTGTGGTGTTTGTGTAGTGATGTGGTGTTAGTGTAGTGGTGTTTGTGTGGTGGTAGTAGTATTAGTGTAGTGGTGTGGTGTTTGTGTAGTTGTGAGGTGTTTGTGTAGTGGTGTTTGTGTTGTGGTGTTTGTGTAGTAGTGTGGTGTTTGTGGTGTGGTGTTTGTGTAGTGGTGTTTGTGTTGTGGTGTGGTGTTTGTGTAGTTGTGAGGTGTTTGTGTAGTGGTGTTTGTGTTGTGGTGTGGTGTTTGTGTAGTGGTGTGGTGTTTGTGTTGTGGTGTGGTGTTTGTGTAGTGGTGTTTGTGTAGTGGTGTGGTGTTTAGTGGTGTGGTGTTTGTGTAGTGGTGTGGTGTTTGTATAGTGGTAGTAGTGTTAGTGTAGTGGTGTGGTGTTTGTGTAGTGGTGTGGTGTTTGTGTAGTGGTGTGGTGTTTGTGTTGTGGTGTGGTGTTTGTTTAGTGGTGTGGTGTTTGTGTTGTGGTGTGGTGTTTGTGTAGTGGTGTGTTGTTTGTGTTGTGGTGTGGTGTTTGTGTAGTGGTGTGGTGTTTGTGTAGTGGTGTGGTGTTTGTGTAGTGGTGTTTGTGTTGTGGTGTGGTGTTTGTGTAGTGGTGTAGTGTTTGTGTAGTGGTGTTTGTGTAGTGGTGTGGTGTTTGTGTAGTGGTGTGGTGTTTGTGTAGTGGTGTGGTGTTTGTGTAGTGGTGTGGTGTTTGTGTAGTGGTGTGGTGTTTGTGTAGTGGTGTTTGTGTTGTGGTGTGGTGTTTGTGTTGTGGTGTGGTGTTTGTGTAGTGGTGTGGTGTTTGTGTTTGTGGTGTTGTGTTTGTGTAGTGGTGTGGTGTTTGTGTAGTGGTGTGGTGTTTGTGTAGTGGTGTGGTGTCTGTGTAGTGGTGTTTGTGTAGTGGTGTGGTGTTTGTGTTGTGGTGTGGTGTTTGTGTAGTGGTGTGGTGTTTGTGGTGTTGTGTTTGTGTAGTGTAGTGTTTGTAGTGGTTACAACAAGGAGCAGGTCTGAGCCCTTTTTGAACTTCCCTGACCAATGGGAAGGTTGATGGAGACAGTCTGACAGGGCTCATGAGTTCCAGGTGACTCTGATGTTCACTCATGAAACAGAAATCCACTGTGGCAGTGAAAAGCAGGATGAAGAGGGTGGGCTGGTGGAGTTATGTGCGGAATATAAGGGGAATGGTGAGGAATGATGGAATATGCATGTGTGGCTGAGAAGGAGCCGAGCAGATTGGTGAGGATGTAAGAAGAGATTAGCAACAGTGAAATGAAGATTAAAAACAGAAAACAGAGTTGTTTGATTGAGACATTTAATGAAACTTTAATGTGAAGACAAAATATTTCTTCAGAGGCTTTACAAGTGTTGAACGTTGTGAGATGGAGGTGAAGTTGATCTTTATCATGTTTCCATGATAAAGATGAAGACACATTTAATAGGTATTATTGGACTTGTTATATAACCTTGTTTCCAGGAAAACCTGAATGTTTACAACGTTGTTATACTTTGATAGCAGAGTAAAGGTCAATAAATACTCCACAAGAACAGGAAACTTGCTCCCAGGGCGGCAAGAACAAAGTCAATTTTGACCAGGGCATTTCACACTTCACAAGAAATTAGAGTGCAGAGCAACTTTCTGACCAATCACACAATACCTGTCGCACGCAAGAACAGGAACAAAGTTCTGCCCAAATGATGAGTCAGCAAAAACAAACTCCTAAACCAGGGCTGCAAGAATGACTTGGAGCCTGATTTCTAAACGCCTCGTTAGTTGGGAGGAGGATCATGAATGTAACCCTAAATTCAGAGAGAGCCAAGACATGAGCAGCAGATCGTTTGGTTCTGGTCAGCATCCAACCTGCTTGTCAAGGACTAAGTGGGACATCATGAGAAGAAAGAATGACTATAATTCTGTCTGGAAGGGAAAGCGGCTTGGATTCACTTTCCCAGGGACATTCTAACTTCCTGATATTGCACAGGAGGAGGAAAGCGTTTACAGCCCCTTATTAACAGTCATGCTCTCCACCTTTAGCTAAATTACAGGTTGCAGGGCTGCAACATCGTCCCCCCTGTGTCTCTCACCCCCGCCCCCCACGGTGCCCCTGCACATCTGTGAAGAGTCAGGCATTTAGAATTGTTTTTAAAGGTCCAGTGTGTAAGATATTGGTGATTTTGATTGGATAAGGACTAAAACAAAGATGGATTTAAACATTTAATCATTTCCATTCATAATGTTTGTATTGTTATTGAACATTCTATGTAACATCTGTCACGTCTGTCCGTCCTGGAGAGGATCCCTCACCTGTGACTCTCCCTAAAGTTTCTGCCTTTTCTTTTTTTCCTGTTAAAAGGTTTTTTACCCCCCGGTAGTTTTTCCTGACCCTTGCTGAGGCTCTAAGGACAGAGGATGTTGCCCACCCTGTGAAGCCCTGTGAGACAAACTGTGATTTGTAAATGCGGGCTGTATAAATAGAAATTCATTTGATTGATTTTGTCACTTCTAAAAATATGTCAAAACAATTACATACTGACATTTTCATGAATTTGTAATCACATAAATGTTTTATTATTTTCCCCATTACCCTTAAATGAGCCCATTTATGCATATCTACAGGGCCGCTATGCTTTTACAGTGGCCCAGAGTGGACATACCAAACATCTTTTGAGTTTTAATGACAGCTGAAGTCGACCATAGGTTCTAGAACCCCTCATGCTCAGACGGCTGAGGGTGAGGTGACGGATGCAAAATGCAACTTCACCTCCAGATGTCACCAAATCTTTCACACTGCACCTTTAAAGGCTGTTTAAGGTGAATCACACTGATGATACAGAAAAAAAAAGACCTTGCAAGTGCATTTGGGGTGTGTCCAGTTTCCAACCTCTGCTGGTCTGTCATAGATTAAACCTGTTTATGGGTGTGTTTTGGGGAGTATCGTGCTATAAACCAGTGCCAGCCCTTCTTCCTCTAACAGTCAGGTGAGTTGAATTATGGCAGATCCTAATTATAAGGGTGGATTCACCAGGTAGGGAGACAAAAGCAAGAGTTACTCACTGTCATGGCCAAGTCTCGACTTGGTGGGGTGGAAAGGGCAGCCGCCCCGTTCGGTGGCACTGCCTGGAGGCAAAAAAAGGCGCTGCCACAAACTCACATTTGGAAAACTGAGGAGGTTTTAAGCTCAGTTTCAAGACACTTTTGAGATGGATTTTCACTCCAGCTCATCGGGAGGTAAAAATAACACCATTCAAGATTCATCCTGCACTGCTGCGTGGTAGATCCATTATTTACGCCGAGCCTTTTTGTATGTCTGGGTATTTGACTTGTGTGTCAGTGTTTTTAGTCTGGAAATAGAAGGACAATGTATTGCACTCTAATTACATTTTCTCACCGAAAAAAAGCCCCAAAATAAGATATAAAAAAAACAAAGCCAGAATTATTCTGCACATAGTACAGTCAAACAAAATAAAATTTTTAGAATGTGAATGAAAAATGAATGATGCCAAAAATGGAGGGAGGGACGGATCCCACCCAGCTGTGTGTTTGGTACAGTGAAAGAGTAAGACTGACACACAGATGTCAGCATGAAAAGAGAAGAAATGCTGTTGGACTTTTTTTCCCCAAGTTCTGTAAGAATTGACTTACGTGGGCAGCAGTGTAGTTGGTGCATAACGTTACTTTAATTTCTTAATACTATGTGAACACGCTGCTTGTAGCACAATGGCATTTTCAAATAATGACTGGCGCTTGAAACCCAAGTCTCGCCTCCTCCATGGGAGTATGGATTTCATAGATTCAAGGTGAAGCATTTAATGCAGTTGCTTAGCAACTACACAAATCTCCTGTTAATACTGAGGCGCGATGACTCATGTCAACGTGGAGCAGAATCCCAGGGGAAAGTTTGCAACATCTTGTCAAGAACCATTGGAGCTGTTTTGATATCAGTTCTCTCCTCATCATCATTTACGTCTGCTGAGGGCAACTGGAAGTGAAGGCTTCGTCTCAACATGCTGCATGCATTGAACTGGGGAGGCCAAATATTTCTAAATGTCACTTCACCACATACGATTGGATTTGATTGGCAAACTCTGATGACAGATTTACAACATTAATACTAACAACATAATTAATAACAAATATTAACCCCAAATTACCGTCAGTGGACAAAATACATTCTCAGGTACATTCGTTCAAGCACCGTCAATAGACTTTACATGGCCACAAGACATGAGTCATATACAGTGGCTTCACACAACCCGTGTAACCTTTCGTCTTTTTGCACACATTATTTACAGTGTACTTGATCGAAGCCCCTCTGGCAGCAATTACACCAGCTACAGTCGTCTGGGGCAGGTCTCTACAGGCCCCGCATTCCTGGAATTTGGCAGTTTATCTCCTTATTCCTGGTGGATTCTCTCAGACGGTCGGGCAGGAAGGGAAGTTGTCTGTGAGTTGCCAGGTCTCCCCACAGATGATGCATCAGGTGAATTTCTGGGGCTTCTGCTGAGTCGCACAAGGACAGCGAGAGACGTGTCCTGCGGCCAGAGTTTTCAGGGCAGCGAAATAACTCCCTGAGTAGTTCTCCCTCTTCAGACTCAGTTTCAGCATATTTTTGAAGTGGTCTGATCATAAGTGGATGTCTCTCAGATGGCATCAGATCAAACCTGGCAGAGAGTGTGTCCCCAGTATGTCCCTTTGTGATCTGATCGTCAGTTTCCCACTGCACTATATCAGACTTAGAGTCAGACACGCCACACAGAAGAACTGTCGATGTGTTTGAGTGTCTGTGTGTGTTGGGTTTAACCCCCAACACTTGTATCTGCAACCTGCACAAAAGAGACACAGAGAATTGAGTGTGTTTTTACTTGCAAGGAGAGTGACCGGAGACTGCTCAATTACAATCCTCC
>JAFBJT010110026.1:40529-64011 GCA_016785325.1 Chascanopsetta lugubris | reverse complement strand
CAAAACATGGCGCCCCCCCCCCCACCCCCCACCCCCAGAGAGGACCTGCTCCTCATGTAAATATACAATAATGGGCTCATTTAAGGCTCATGGAAACACATTAAACTTTAAGGTGATTCTAAATGCATTTAAATGTCTGTTTGTTCTTGTTTTGTAGTATTTTTAGAAGTGACAAGAATGCCACACTGCACCTTTAAGGCAGAAAGGGAGGGAGGGGGGGAGGGGAGGGGGGAGGGGGCTCACCCTTTACCACAAGTCCTTTTTTTTATTTTATTTTTTTTGACCATGGAACAGCTGGGCGTCTGCACAGAGATTGCATCACTGCGATTATTCCAGCAGCAGCAGCAGCAGCAGCAGCAGCAGCAGCAGCAGCAGCAGCAGCAGCAGAGGTCTGAGAGAGTTGAAACAGCACAGAACCAGGCAGCCGAGCCCCTGACCATCCAGACACCATTCATAAATTCCTCCCCCAGACTGAGGCCAAGTGCACAAGACCCAGTGATTTGTGGACTGGTTGACGTCTGCAGTCATGATTACACACACGCTGTGTTATCCCCTCATATTCTCCACTGGCTGCTGCGGTGGGGTTTTAAAGGGACGGGCGGGCGCCCGCCGCGCCATAGATAGGAAGGTATTCCAGTGCGAGATAAGAGCTGGTCCTCTTACATCTCTCCATTAAAGGTGCAGTGTGTAGGATAGGGTGACATCTACAGGTGAAGTGGCATTTCGTGTCCTTCCCCTCCGAGCACGCAGGAGAACCTGTGGTAGCTCTCGGTCGCCATTCAAGCTCCAAAGATGCTTAGTACGTCCAATCCGGGCTATTGTAAAAACATGGCCGCCCCCATAGGGAGGACCCCCCTCCTGATGGAACTATACATTAAAGGTCTCATTTCAGGGCAATGTAAAAAGCCAGTCATACACTGAGGTGATTACACATCCTTCAAATAATTGTTTTGTGATTCCATTTCTACAGATATAGAGACAAGAATTGACTGAAATCTTACGCACTGCACCTTTAAGCTCTCACTGACCCCAGGCAGATTTCATATTACTCACTGACTCCATCAGTTGTTTAACCTTTGAAATCCCCAAAGACTTTGTGAGTTTATATTTCAATTTAATTACACGCTACTCGTCAGTCCGCCCGCTTGATAATCGAGGCGGATAAGAAAAAGTGCCGACTCGTTGCGACTATCAGATGATCATTTGTAATTCCTCCTGCTGGACCTGTTGCACACTTCGACTCCTCCGCATAGTTTTCAGTGCATGAACTTTCAGTGTGTCTTTTTCTGCAGAAAAGAAAACAGTTTATAAATCTTTATAAATTAATATCGTAGCATACAAAGACAGCACGCTGATAGAAACCCTTTGGTTGTGCTCTGCTCGCATGCAAACGTCGGCTTCTCCAACGCACGTCAGATGCAGCCCAGTGAGTGGAAACAGGAAACAGCAACAACATCAAAGACATGTGAATTAATCACATTCCTCGTGCAAACAGCTTTTGTTTATTTCCACAGGTTCACGTTTTACATCTTTAGCTGCTCTTAATACCACATGATTCTTTTAACTCAGATCAGGGCGTGTGTGTGTGTGTGTGTGTGTGTGTGTCTGTGTGTGTGTGTGGGTGGGTGTGTGTGTGTGAGTGACCAATGGCCGTTTGCATGGTCCCCGCAGACTCACTCGCCCCAGATTAATGCCTTTCCTGTTGCCCCAGAGATTTGGGCCGTGCCAACACAAATGGCTGGGCCACGCGATGCTGGCATGACAAATTGAAGTGAGGGCAAGAGGCCGACTTCAGCCCAGACTGGCAGCTTTTTTTTCATCTTTTCTTATTTTTTTATTTTTTTTAAACTGAAGCTGCATAAAGGCGGCATTTGGACCTGGGCGCCGAGACGAGGGGTCAAAGGCGCACGCAGGGCTGCAGACCCCGGCGTGTCCCTCTGTTGCAGCCCTTTAATGGGCTATGACAGGGTTTCCTATTCCCCCCAACACCCCGACCAAATGGTTTATTCATCAGAAGGGCTCCCGGGTGCAGCGCGAGCACTTTTGGTGCATACACAAGTTGACACATAAATTACAGTGTTCTATCCTTAACTCTGCCTGTGAAAGTGGAACGGGTTTGCGTGTGAGTGATGTGCGGAGAGTGAAGGGGAGCTGGCAAAGTGCGCCGCCGAAGGTCCTCGGCGACTCGTATATATCCTAACGCTCCTCCTCGTCAACATATTGTTCAGCCTCGTGTTGTGACAGTCTGCACATCCTGTCTTTTCACACTTCAAGTCAATCGCAAGAACCTGTGAATCATTATTCATTCAGGGTTTTTTTTTTTTTTTCCTAGAAATGCATTTTCATGCTCTCTCTCTCTCTCTCTCACGCACACAAACACGCACACACACATGTGCATTGGTGGCATGAACGCTCGCGTGCATTCGAAGGTCAAAGGGGGATCGTTGCTGCTTGTTTGTGCAGAGTGCGAGGAAGCAGCGACTGTGAGAACCTGCCTCTCCAACACTCCGGCTTTCTTGTCTTTTTCAGTCACCGAGGGATAAAGCGTTCGAGCAGATTGGGTCGTGCAGCAGCTGTAAAAATAGGAAGCAGAAGGGAAAGTATGATTCATGCGCAGGAGGACAGGATTACGCCGGCGTGCGTACATTGTTTAGGTAAACGCCGCGAGGAGGGTCCGAATGATTTGCCCGCTTCCCGTCTTATCACGGCCGAGTCGGGGAGAGAGACGGAGATGGATGGAGGAGGAAGTGGTTTGATGAATGTGCAACGGGGACTGATGAAAACAGAAACTGGATTTCAGTCTCTCCGATGCCCCCTCGTAAAGTCTTTGCGCAGGAATGCGTTGAAGGTGAGCGAGAGCATCTATAAACGCTCACTGGTATCGAGAGGATTTCTTAATCGTCTGCTTTGAGGTGGATCCACTAAGCCATATGTCAGCACCACTTTTGGGCCCTCGATGTGTTTAGGGCCTCTGGCGGATGCATTAGCCGTCCATCCATTAGCTGTGCTGCTTATCCTGCGAGGGTCACACAGGGACCACAGCCAGTCCCAGGTGGATCAGACCCTGAGACACTGACATATAGAGACAAACAATCAACATCCACATGTCCTGGCTGTTTAGTGTCGCCGTCAGTCCGGGACATTGGACGGGTGCAGGAAGCCGGAGTCCTCACAGGTCCCGACCGGACCGGATGTGTCGCCCTAATCCTCCATGACACTTTTCACGAGCAGCGAAGACACCGACAACTTATTCACAACTTTGTGTTTTTGGTTACATGCGATCTGTTTGGATGGTAGTTACTCAGGTGGAAGTGAAGGTCACAAAGGCGATGTTATAGGAATTTGCAGATTGATTGCATTTTCTTGACTCAGTGTTGTTATCCTCCACGCCCCAGATCCCAACATAGCTTGTGTTACTAGAACCTTTAATTCAACGTTATTATCATCAATCATGGGTGTTTAGTGCAAACGGTTGAGGTTAAGGTCGCACTTCCTCAACTTCAAGCTTCCCTCTGTGTTAATGTGGACCTACGTATGTTGAGTGAATGCGTGGGTAGAAGTGAGTTTGCTTGTGCTATTTTGCTGTGTCATGAAAATGTGCTTTTCAAATGAAGATTGAATAATTGGTGGTTTGGTCAGTTGTCAAGTCAGTCAGTTAATCTGCTGGTCTGTTGGTCGATTGATAAACATGATCAGGTTTCACATTAAGATGTTAAAAAGGCTGGACATAAATTGGAATGCTTGATGTATCCGTAGTTTGGTTCTATAACGGCAAGACCCTTGGAAAGTTCACTTAAATCAGGAGAGTCAAACATACAGCGTGCGGACCAGAACCAGCCCACCAGTGGATTTAAATCCCACCCATGGGATGATTTTGCAAAGTGTAAAAAAAAAGTGTTGGTTTGTGTTTGTTATTTTGAGAAGAGACATTTTCATTTACCATCTTTTATATCTTGTGGTATTTGCGTTAAATTCTCAGCTGTACTTGCACTTGTTTGCACTTTAACAAAGGGCAACATTTGAAGTTGTTGTTTTTTTATAGGTCACCATGCTATGATTTTACTGGTTTGGCCCATTTGAACTCAAATGAGTTTTGACACCGCTGATGCAATCCCAGTGCTGCCCATTCATTCTATAAGCCGCCCACAATCTCACAGTCGTGTTATCTCGGTCATATTTACGTAAACATACCATCGGGTGCTCCTGAAGCGCCGTTATATATTCTCCATTAGACATGGGTGGCGGAAAAGGTTCCAAAGTACACTGCGCTCTCTTTGGGTCGCTCTGTTGCTCGCCTCACACGCAGGTGTGAGCGGCCAGAGAACTCAGTGGCAATGGCGGATGCACAGAAGCCACTTTCTCTATCCCAGCCTCCAGCGCCGGTCTCCAGTGAGCCAGAGCAGCTCCGAGGGGAACAACCCGAGTCCTGCCAGGGACCCTCTGGTCTGCTCCTCAGCTTCCAGTCGGGCCGCCAAGCTATAATAAGGCCTCCTGTTCATCACGGCAGAGGAAACGTGGAGAGTGGAAAAGAATTTACTGTAGTCTAGATGGACTTAGTTTGTTGATCGACCGAAGATTAGCCCTGTAAACACAGCTTTGGTTCCGATGCCTTAATAAACTCCATCAGTGGCGGCAATGTTGCCCCCGAGCCTCTGACAGGCTGCAGTGATTCAGGGCCGCAGAGCGTCGGGTATCTTCACGCACCCTCTCATCTGCGCAGGTGTTGACAGAGCCCTGCTGAATAGGGTCCCTGCAGAAGTCCGTCCCCGTGGCTGAATCAGCAGCAGTGTTGCCGAGACCCCGCGGTGATCCTGCTGAATCAGTGGATGTGTTGTCTCTGCAGAGCTGTCCTGTCCAGCGTGGATTAGATCAATACCAGTGTTGTGTAGCATTGGGACAGCAGGGACTGGGTCAGTACTGGTGTGTGTGTTCTGCGCACCGTGGCTCGGTGCTGCACGCGCTCGCGCTGTGGCCGAGCCGTGGCGGCATGAATGGCTTCTTGCAGTGGCCGTACAGAGCGTCATTCTTCTCACCCTCATCCGAGGCTGACATCCGAGGGGGAAGCCCGGGGAGCCGGCGGGCTGAATGTTTTTCTATCCCCCTGGTAGGAATGGACATATCAGGTGCTGTTTTAATGCATTTAAAGTAGGAAAACAAGGCAGTGTCCAGTGTCCAGGGGTAAAAACGACAGGGACAGTACAGTGGAAACAGACCGTGGCTGCTCTCCCTTTTCAATGTGCGAGGGGCAGGAAAGCGAAAACGTCCAGTCCTGGTGACAGACTCATTATTAATGCTCTGGGTTTGTTTGCCTTCAGACTTATTTGCCCACTCTGCCATTTCCTGAAGAATCTTAATACCCCTGCCCCTTTGGCCCCCATTGGGTCCCTGCATAAATAGCCCACCTCTGTGGGAGCCCACGCTATCCCCAAAGCCTCTGCCCTCCTCACTGTTGCCAGGTCTGGATGGGACAAAGTCAGCATTCCAGGAATAGCAGCACATCTTTAAACACCCAGACTCACCTGCTCTCCCCTCCCCCTTCATTTCTAACTTTGCTTTCATCCTCCTCTGCTGCCTGTAACAGTGGGGTTAGGGTTCAACGGAGACTGGTGTGTTGCAGTTTGGAGGACCCTTGGTTGTGCTTGCAAAACAACAAAGACGGCTCAATCCTGTGATCTTGACGTAGGATACCTGTGTTCTATGGGTTAGGGTTAGAGTCGTGGCATTTAACAGTGAGTGTCTATGGAGGAAACGCCCGCTCCACCGTTTAAGCTAGCAGTGCTTTTCTCCGTGACCACTTCCACTGTCACTTTAAAGGCACAACAATAATACCCTTGCGTTTTGTTTTTGTATTTTTAAAAGCCCAATATTCTCCCTTTGAAGAGGCCATATAAAAGACGTCGCTGTGGAGGCTCCCACGCCATGTTGGCTTTTTTCCACAGGAAGCCGTAAGAGTCGTTCGTCCATGAACCATCTCGCTTCACTTTTACCTACGACCCTTCGTCTCTCTCTCTCTCTTCCTCTCTCTCTCTCTTTCTCTCTCTCTCTCTCTCTCTTCCCCTTGTTATGTAACAACACAGATGCTGGAGGCGTGGCCTCCTTCGCCAGATGGACACACATCTCACAAATACTTGACACACAGTCGGGAGGGAGGGGGGGGCTCTGACATTCATCTGTCAAGCACCGGTGAAAAGAGCAAATGAGTGGATGTCGGTGACTTTGCAGAGGGGCGGCGGCGGGGGGGGGGGGGGGGGTGGGGGGGGGGGGGGGGGGGGGGGGGGGGGGGGGGGGGGTTAGATTTGTGAATTTCAAAATAAAGCTAACCTGAGTTTGGTGGAGGAAAGACAGGGAGGTGCTTTGGGTGAGAAGATGAATAAGGTCCTGTGCTCAGCCCCTGGGTGGACTGAACCCCTCTGTTTGCACTTTTTTCGGGCCTTGGCACACAGGCTCGCCTGTGAGGAGTGGGTCAGAAGCAGGAAGTGGTGGTGTAAGGCGATCTGCAGATGCTGCACAGAGCCCCTTTTCAAGCGCGGACCCCTTCGGTCCCCGTCCTGCACAGCGACACATCAGGTAGTCCTCCGGCTGCAGCCACGGCCAGACACAGGCCACTTCCTCATGGAAGATGAGGGTCAATGATAACAAAGCAGAGACCGGCGCAGCCAGAGAATGAGGTGCACTGGAAAATAGAATTGTGACCTTTGATATTCCAGATCAGATTGGAAAATATTTCAGCTGCGCCACAAATTGTTATCGGCAAAATCGGCCGTTGTTACTTTCCTGAAACCAGAAATGGAAGATCCAGCTACAGGTGTAGAGCAGGTTCATTTTTCCAGAGCGTTTCACAGAGGAACCTGTTGAACCTTTTTGCAGGAGCAGCTGCGTGACCTCGTCCTGGATGCGACGCAAATCCGTCCCCATCTCCGTTTGACTTCCTCTCCTCTTCTCCTTGTCTGCCCAACGTGACTCGTTGGATTCCCAGGCGACATAATAGCTGTAGGTGAATTGCTGAACTCTGTTATATCAGATCCTGCGGCTGCACAAGGTCGACCCCTCCACCCCCGTCCCCGCCCCCACCCTCACCTCGGTATTTATAGATAGTTTTTGCAGCTGCAAATAAAAAAGGAACCTTTTCCCCCCAAAGGTGGCCCATTGACAAAACACTGTGCAGGAATGTGAGGCACTCCGACCAGCCCATCACTCGGCCCCCCTCATTTGGCTCTAATTGTCTCGGCTATTTCCAAACCATTACCATGAAGTGGGGTTTTCAGCAGGGTGCATACCACCTCGTTTTCCCGCAGCACTAAATAAACAAACAGTAAAAAGGATAAAGTTAGAATCCGGCTGAAATGTCACTGAAATGACAGCCCAGCCCAGCTCAGCTTTTCGTTTGCGTAGCATGAATGAGGCTTTTGTTTGAGCGGGATTCGTTGTTATTGTTTCCAAGTTGGTGCAACTAAGCTGCTGAAGTGGACCCAAAGTGTCGGGCCCCGAAAACAGAAACAATTATGCGTGGAGTTTGTTCGGGGAGTCGTGCGTGTGACCCAGCGTCCGTCTGCACCAGAGGTCCGGTATGTTGGTTACAGTTCCAGTGACGCAGGCGGTATGGCTGAAACAGTCGGCGGTTGGTGTTATTATGACATAGATTAAAGCGTGATGAAATGATCCGCTCGGATCTATGTCTCTGGCAAATCGTTCAGCCCCAGCGAGTCTTTGAAGGCCTGCCCATGTAGGGGGGAGAGGAGGGGTAGGAGGAGGAGGAGGACGAGGAGGAGGAGGAGGAGGAGGAGGAGGGGAAGGCGGACGCAGACAGACAGACAGAAACCAGCCCACTGTCCCACCATAGCGCTAATAAAAGCAAACAGAAGGAAAGCACGCCTCACTTCCACTGTCGCCCTGCTGTTTTGTGAGCATGTATATTTTCGAGTACCATGTCACAGGCTACTTAGGAAAGCCTGAGGCGTAATTAGGTCATTTGGACATTTCCTTGGACTATTTAAAGGAAGGCAGCGCAGGACGAATTTGGAAAATACGGTTACTGACTCACGCACACTGTGACTGGAATTCCCTCTTTACCATTGGCCAGGGAACTACTGATTTTGGCAACGATGCAAACGGGATTGAAGAGAGAAAAGTCGCACACCGCTCACCCTCCCACCAGCACACGTACGAGAATAATGCCGGAGGAATAAACGCCTCGGCACTTAACTCCAGAAACCTCCTCGGCTCGTGATCTTATCCGTTCAGTTCACCGTGTTGTCACTTGCATTCAACCCTGACTGTCAATCACGAGTGTGTCTCTCCAGAGTTCATCCCAAATCTTGTACAAATATTTCCTTTCAGCCCGTTCCTGTGACATAATGCCAAAGTGGAGCGATTGGCTTCCATGTGCTTTTAGGTCGGAGAGGTGAGGACAGAATGACACATATGATAGTGTGGTTTCCAATACAGCAACGTAAAGGAACAGTGTGTAGGATTTAGGGATATTAAGTGATGAGGTTGGAATGCAGAATGCCAGGCGTGTCAAACTCGTATGGCCCAATTTGATCTCAAGAGGGCGGGGCCAGTAAATTCATAGCATAATGAACTGTAAACATTGACAACTCCATTGACGAGTTTTTCCTTTTGTTTTAGTGCAAGATGCACACTTTGCAAAGTCATTCCGCTGGCCGGATCAGACCCCCTGGTGGCCAGGTTCTGGCCCGCAGGCCACATGTTGAGCACCTCGCTGTATGAGAACCTATTGAAGCCTTCAGTTGTTATTATAGGCCCAAATAGTTGAGTTTGTCTATTTGGGGCCCCTGTAAAATACATGCATGTGCAACATCAAGGCCTACGTATTGAGAACCTGCCCCAGTCAATACGAATGGCGCATTCTCTCATAATGAAACAACAGTTTGCACATTGAGTTGATTATCAACACAACAAAACATCTGTGCAATTATGTTCTATTCATCTCCCTGGGACTGTAAATGAACCTAGTGGAATAAGTCGGACCTTTTAATTGTATTCTTTCCTCCATCCCTCTCTCCTGCTCTTTATTTTATTTTTCCTCCCAGCATTCATTGCCTGTTACCTGATGCCAAGTTTACAGGAAATGAATCACTTCCTGGTTTCACTCGCCCTTTGATTGAAATGTTTGTGAGCCAGTCTGTGACCCCGGTGAGACAACATTCAATTTGACTGCAACACTTTGATTCTTCTGCCGGGGCTTAAAGAAGTAACAGTACACCTACGACTCCATAAAACCCTGACCGCCAAACTGCACGTTACACCGTACAGTGAAATTATATGTGGACGCACACATGGGCTTTAGGCAGAAATCCGCATACATATATATTCAGATCATATACAATTAAACCCAATGGAGTGTGCAAACGTCCTCTCACACACTGCATTCATGAAATACTCTCCTTCTTCCCAAATTGCAAACATGGACGTCGACCAGAAGCCTCGTTCACAAACAGAGCTTTTGTGTATCCCCGGGCTCCGTGACTCTCACAGGGAAAAGTGTATTTCATGAGAATTAGCTTGTTTCATTTGGCATTGCCACAAGGTGCATTTACGTAGCCTACTTTCTCAGGGTTTGGAAGGAAAAGCCCCTTCTCGCAGCCACTTGTTGGAACTTGACTGTCCGTCCTTTTGTCTCGTGGTATTATGCAGAGCCACTTGCCCGCTTAGTCTTACAAGTGAGGGTCTTACCTGAAGGTCAAAGGTCGTGTTTGTGGCCTGGAGGCGTGTTTTGGACCAAATGCTCCCCTGATATTCTCTGACATGTCTGTGTCACTCCCAGGCTTAGTCACACTTCAAAGTCCTTTTTCCCAACTTTTCATTTCACGGGTGAAAGGCTTTAACTTCTCGTGACGATCGATCATAACAACCATTCAAACAGAGGTGAGTGTGGGGGAAACAGCTGTTTACACTGTAAAACAAACCAACACAGTTGTGATTCTAAAGACATTAAATTCAGTGTGTACGATTTGGTGACATCTACGGGTGGAGTTGCCTATTGTGTCCATCACCCCGCAGAGAGAACCCCCTCCTCATGTTAATATATATTAAAGCTCATTTTAGGGTTATGTAAAAAAGCGAGTCATCCGTTGGGGTGATTGTACATTTGTGGACATTTCTCTGTTTTGTCATTCTCCTTCTATAGATAGAAGTGAAACAAACTGATCAATATCTTACACACTGCGCCTAAACTCAATATTAGCTCCATTGTACTTATCTCTATCAGACAAACACATGGAATGCTTCAAATCGCAGATGCTGGCAGGTTGACTCCCAGTTTAGTTTGTGGAGGAGTTTGGAATTTCCCGACTGCCCAAGAACTTCAGCTCCCTCTCCCCGAAGCAACAATCGCATTTCACCTGTTAAATGCATTATTGGGATTCTCTGTCGCCGCGCCCCCTCCGATGTGTATTGCAGGACGAAGTGTTTTGTCATTTATGCATAATGGATAAAGAGCTTCTTTCAAGACTCGGGGGTCAGACACACAAGGGCGTGGAGATCTGCAGCCTCTCCTACACGTGCGTGCTCGTCTTACGTGAGCTCGCTGATTGATTTATGGGAGGGAGGGTGACGGGTCAGTAAGAAGAGCCGGGGTCCCCCTGAGGCCGCTGACACTCGGGTTGTAACCCTGCTGCTGCTGCTGCTGCTGCTGCTGCTGCTGCTGCTGCTGCAGGCCCAGTCATCATCGCTGGACTTTCACCTAGACTGTTACTGTCTCCTCTCACGGCCTCTGGCCTCCTGCTGGGAGACGACAAGTAAACATGAGTGAAACAAAACATACAGTTCCCTCAGTGGTGATGAGTCATCAATTCATAGCTTTGATCCCCATGAGCTTTTTCAGTGATGTAGGAATGCCTTGAAATATTTGATAGAGTTCAGTGACATCAAGTGGGGAAGTTACATGCTACATGTTACCACCTTCCTTTGAGAGTTGTCAAGTTTGCTTGCTACTATCTTGGCTTTTATTGAAAAACTGCAGTTCATTTCTTTTTTTGTCATTTTTACACTTTGCAAAGTCGTCTCACGGGCCGGATTTGACCCTCTGGCGGGCCGGTTTTGGTCCACGGGCCGTATGATTGATGCCCCTGATAGTGGTAGAAGAACCTATGGGAGTTTTCAGTTACCATTACTCATCAAACAGTGCTAGCATTGTCTGATGCCAATTGACATGGAAATAATTTCACCTACAGTAAGTCTCACACACTGCACCTCTAAGACAACATGTCATCCTCTTACGTGATTGGAAGTGTGTTTGCGCAGAGGCCAAATATTTAAGAGAGACAGAGAGCAATAACAGTTTTACGTGGAGATAAAGATGGACTTGTATTTTGTTTTTAGGGACATGCTTCAGGTCTCCACACATGTAAACCTTGAAATTTTGTAAATAAAGAATTCTCCTGTGGAGGAGCTGAAGGCTAATATTGAAACAGCGAGACCCCGAACGTGGTCTTGCTGCTTCATTTCTCTCGAGCAATTTGAAGCACAATCAAAACTAAAGATTTAGGTTTTCCTTGTGTGTGGCACAAACTGTTGACGTTTGAGGCTACCGTATTTCATCCCCCACCTTTTGTGTGTGTGTGTGTGGGGGGGGACTACCCTGTAGTCAGGGTGTTTTCAACACCCTTGGACAGAACTATGTTGTGATTATTACTATTACTATGAGTTAATAGAGTTGGTAAACACATGGCCCGCGAGCCAGAACTGGGACACCAGTGGTTCCAATCCAGCCCAGAGGATGATTTTGTAAAGTGTAAAAAATTATGAGCCTTAATGAGGATGTTGAGATGTTGGTTTATTGACCTGCACTTACGATGCCGGGACACTATGGGGGGCTTGTGCCGCTCGGAATTTGTGAGTTGGAGAAAATAAGAGGGAATTGTGTGTGTGTGTGTGTGTGTGTGTCTGGTTTTATGTGAGATGTTGATGTAGCGGTGTTATGCCATGTTAATACTGGTCCACTTGAGATCCAATTTGGCCGAATGTGGAACCAAAATGAGCTTGAAACCCCTGCTTGTATAATTTGCATTGTATCACGCACATATACTTACCAATTGTGGTTTTCATCCATTTCACCAACATCAATGATGTCTTTAATTGAATACATGGAACATGAATCAAGTTTTGCCAACATAGAATGAAGACGTCATGGCAAAACAATCGCTAACTTTGAAGGGAGCCGTTTTCATTCGTTTGGTCCCGTTTCCAACACGTTGTCATTGCGCCGAGCAATTTTTTGACAAAGATGTCAAATCGACATAAATCTTTTACGGGTTTCTGTGGCAGGATTTAAATAGCCACCATCCTTCCTCCCACATGCAATTTTTTTCCCCCTGAAAACAGCTTTTGTTGTCGCAGTCCCGTTGGTGCATCCAGAGTTTAGCCCCACCCAAGACAATGGCGATTGGTTGAGGGAAACACAAACAAACCAGTGTGTTTGATAATGGCTCCAGTCAGACTATTCTCTGATGCTGACACAGCACTGCAGAATTCTTCAGCTATGTGAAACTGCTGACAATTAAGTTTGAGGTTTTATGGTCTTTAATGAATCTGTGTGCCGGTCCATTGAGAAGTTTCTTTTACATTTAATCAACCCTCTCTGAATCTTGAGAAGCCACCGAATACTTTGCCCCGGTCGGAGTAAGGGACGAGCAAATATTGTCAAAAAGAATTAACGCGGAACCAAACCTTAAAGAAAGATTTTGTCTATTATAGGAAAGAAGTTTATTGGGATATTTAAATGGATCTTTTGCCAGAATCCTGTTCTACTGAGTCATGTTTTACAATCTATCGCACATTTTCCGCAATTAATGTATATATGCAGAAAATAAGGGAAACTGTGTCACGGAGGAAAAAGATCGTCTTTTAAAAAAAAAAGAAACAAAGATTCCATCATGTTTGTGGAATGCGGTGGTTTGCAGTATGGAAACAGTCGGGATCCAGAAACCAGTGGTTAGAAAAAAATAAACACCAGAAAAAAAATAAGAAAGAGGAAAAACTTAGGAGGGGGTAAGGGGAGCCTCTGGAATTACACACCAAACCCCCCCTCAGACACACACACACACACATATGGGCACATAGACACACACACACACACACAGTGAGACAGACACCAACTCACACACACTTCTTTCCTTTTCCCAACTGCTCAGCTAACCGCAGTGGGTTAAGGGTGGGGTTGGGGTTGGTGCAGGCACGAGTATAACAGGCCTCCTTCAGTACAGCTCAGCTCCCTGTTCTGTTTGATGTGCTCGGACGCTGGTTTCGCCGGCATCCTCCGAATATTCCGAAAAACGTTTCACAAAAATGTCAACGGGGACGACAAGATGAACCTTAACCCCGAACCCTAAACCTAAGCCTGGAAATGAATCTCTGTACATAAACAATGGACGGTGGAAGCTCTCCTCACATCCCTCCCTTCCGATTGTGCATTTGAATATGTGCAAAGATCTAAAAGGCAAATTGCTTGCATAATGGCTGTTTCCAAAAATACAGAGGTGGAGGAGGAGGAGGAGGAGGCGGAGGAGGAGGAGGCGGAGGAGGAGGAGGCGGAGGAGGAGGAGGAGGCGGCGGCGGCGCACTGACCAAGGTTTTGGCTGAGCGCCGCTGCATCCGGGCTGTCGGCCAGCGGTTCTCAAAGCGCATTCCCTCCGCTGGAGCCGTCACGGTGGGAGAGGTGTGATGAGAGCAGTCGGACAGCTTCTATTCTACCACCTGACACACACATACACACAGACACACAGACACACACACACACACACACACACACACACACCTCCCTGATTACATAGACTACTGGGCGACGCAGGATCATCACCTCTTCACTCGGCCTTTCTTCTCTCAATGCGTTGTGCTACTGATGTTCATGGCTATGCTAACATGCTAGCATGCTAACTGCCAGAGGATGTCCAGTCATTGGACCTGAATGTGAATGATGACTCAGCAGATTCATTACTGCCCAAAAAGTGGGGTGTTGCCTGTTTGTCTGTTGGTTTTTTTGACTTGTGGCAAAGAGGTGTAACACTCTTCACAGTGTGTCCTCTCTCCCTTCCTATTCCTCCTTGTCTCCTCCTTTTTCTCTCCTTCCTGTCCACTCCACTCCTCCTCCACTCCTCTCTTCTTGTAACTCTCCATTTGTCTCCTCTCCTTTCCTTTCACTGTCCATTTCCCCTTGTCTCCTCTCCTCTCCTCTCAGCTCAGCTCCTCCTTTGTCCCTCTTTTCTCATGTCCTTCCCCTCTTGGGTCCTTTCCTCCTCTCCTTTTGTCCTCTCTCCTTTTTTTCCTCCTCTTGCATCCTGCCCCCTCTGATCTCAACCCCCTACATCTTCATCAGTCCTCTCTGTGTGTGGTGACACTTCCGCGAGTGAGCTTATGGAAAAGCTGAACAAGTCGGGGAAACTCCTGCTAATGCCACTTATTGATTTATATGATTACAAATGGAGACATTGTTGGCTCCTGCTGCTGCTGCCCTCCTCTTGGCTCCGATAAGGCTTTGCATATCTGGAGAGTTCCGCGTGGTGTCTTGCGCAGATGTTGGATCCCAGCGCCATTGAGCAGCTCGCCTATCTCAGTAGCACTGGTCTGTTCTCGCCATCTCTTTGGGCGATTTCCCGTTACAGCACGTATGTCAACAGATACGTCGACGGGCTCAAAAGCCGGGGCCTTAGCTTAGCTCTCTTTGAGAGACGTCAAGCTTATTGGGGGCTTTGGCCTGGTGGAAAGTCGAAAACACGAGCTCGAGGCCATGATGTCATGAGTCGACAGATTTTCACAGTGGTACCGATACGTTTTCACTCCACGTGCATCCTTCCCCCAAAAGAGCGTTCAGTTCAGCACCTTTTACGCTCATCTCAGAGGGAAACCAAGACATGCTGCTTTAACAAGAGATGTATTCATACACACACATACATATGTACAACAGTCCTCATTAGGACTCACGTTGGCCTCACCTTCAACTTAACCTCAACCGGGGCCCAATAACTTTGTTCTAGCTCATTAGGCATCATATGGTCCTGAGAGGGGTCAGTGTTTTTACTGGAAAAGATCATAAATAGTACACACATACATATACAAATACACACAAACACACACAAGTATACCACAAACACTCCTCTAGTTCTTCAGGACTCAGCAGTCTTAAGCATCGGGGTGGTGTTGTGGTGACGCCATATGGGGCGCCACAGCTTGAGAGGCTTGGTGATTGGTGAGCATTCACACACACACACACACACACACACACACACACACACACACACACACACACACACACACACACACAGTCTTAATTGACTTATAAAAATCCTCTAAAACACACTTTTATAGAACACATTTTAGACCAGTCTCACAGAATTCGATTTCAACTGATGCCAAGCTCAGAATTATGTCACCAACACTCTGTATTTATACATTTCTGAGATAAAACGATAAAACTGCACCAAAGACACCACCAGGCTGCCATCGGGAAATGCATAAAGTCTGTGTGTGTGATGAGCCTCCATGGGGAAGAGTTATTGCGCTGTGTGAGGCAAAGCACTTCTTAGGATATAACTGAGCCCTTACTCTTTGTAACCTGACAGCTCAGGCATTGGTGCTACTTCTGTGAGGCCCCCGTCATCTTCACGTTGCTCTTTTTGTTGCTTGGGGGCATTCATCCTCAGTTCAAGACTTCACAGGCTGGTCTGAGCAAACACGATTGGGGCTATGATGTACGATCATGTCTGCTGCCTCCGTCAGCTGAATCAAGCATTGCTTGGTGGATTCAGGCGGCCATTCAGACCGCCCCCCCCCCCCCCCCCCCCCCCCCCCCCCCCCCAGCCGGTGGAAAGGAGATGGCTACAGACACTCCGGCTTTCAGATACTGTGGAGCTGTTGAGGGGATGTGATTTTTCACAACCAGGCCTTAACCCAGCCGGGTCCCAGCCTCAAAACTCCGTCCCAACCTGCTAAATGCCTCCAGGATGTCGACCAAAGTATGACACAGGGAAAAACGTGGCCCTCCGGGTTAAAGTGGCGGCCCCATATTGTGATGATCCTTTTTTTTGTGATCACATTGACCATATACGTGTAGATGTAAACACAGCCTCCATGACACTTAGCTGGAGGGCAAGTCATCTTATCTGATGTCAGCTTCCCCAGGTCGTGCCCCCGCTCCCTGCTGTGCCCCTCAGGGGACCTTGACTCAATTAACTGGATATATTTACATCTCGGGTCACAGATTTGTCGGAAGGAGCCCCTACGACAGTCTGTTTACATGCAGAGTTAAGTTGAGCTATGATTGTAGCCTGACTATAGCCCTGTCCCTCGAGACAAGCATGGAAGGGGAATGGGTTTATTGTCCGACGTGTTATCTGTCTTCCCATGGATAAGTGTTGATATGCCGCCTGTCTGCATGTTAATAACGAACCTCTCTACAGTTTACACGTTAAATCACTGACCAAACAATTGACACAATTGGGTGTTGAACTGGACAATTTCCTATGTGGTGGACACTTAACCTCTTGTACATATAAGATGCACTCTATGCCTTGTGGTTATGGTGTTTTTTTGAAAGCAGATAACACCATCATAGCCTACTACATATGTTAGCATTTGATGCTATTGAACGTTCAGATCACATTTTGGTGGGAAACTGTGGTGTATGCAGAGCACAAAGGCCAATGCAGGTCCAATAGACCGTTTACATGCCATTTTGTTCGTCTTATTTTGGTTGATCTTACACAATAGATACAATTTTATGTAAATGTATAAACAGACAAGATATTATCTTTGTGCCTTTAGCCAGAAACACGACAACATGTATGTCCCATAAGGGTTAACAATGCATTTATTCAATCTGTCATTGCCCAAAATGAGAAGCAAGATGTTATTTTAGTCTCATCTCTGTAAACAGGAATTGAGGCGTGTTATCATCCCCTCCTACTATTTATGTAAGACAAAGTCTTTTATCTAATCAATGCATTAAACTAGCCAGTAAAGGGAAAAGCTCTGGGGACTGACAGGGAGGCACTCAAGAATTTTAGCATGGAAGTAAAATCAGGTGGTGATGCTATAATCTGACCTTGACAACAGAATTGAGAGAGATGAAAGGGTTGGATACATTTAGTGCAGTTTGTACTCTGTGCATGTTTGATCAGTACAACTTTATTCAGACAGTGTGTGGCGCAGAGGAGAAATGCATTCCACCAATCATCTGAGGGAGAGGCCTGTTGCAGAATAGAACCGGCTGCATTAGATAAAACTAGATGTTCCTCCAGGTTAGAACCCAAGAGATCATCTGCATCTTTCTGAAGAGTGCTTTGCTCAAGGGCACTTTTCATAGTTGCAAAATCAGTAGTAAATCTTGTCATTAAATTGTCTGAGAGAAGTGGCGTAAACTTTAGTTACCAGGAGAGGAAATTATATTGTGGTGCTGATTCCAACTTTCATGTGTTCTGACCTCAAAAGAATCAGAATGAGTGGAGGGTTGGGGGGCGGTGGGGGGGGGGGGGGGGGGGGGGGGGGGGGGGGGGCAGAGTAGTGACGTCTGGGAAGCCCAAGGAAAATCAACAAATGTCAGCATGCCCATAGTACTCACTGATATTCCTCCATGATCTAAACCTGCAGCTCAGTGTAGCAATAGAACACTGTGGCATTGTGTCCCCGCTCTTAAGGAGTCTGTGATTCATTTACTGGCAGTACTCTCTGGATCCACGCTCTGTGCTTTTCTCATCGTCAGTGTAACTTACTGTTATGAGCTTCATCATTTCAACTGGTTCCATGTCATTGTTGACGAAAAGATTTTGCTCTTGCAAAGTGGAGTGTCGCGACTCTTTGATGAAACCGCGTTGATTATTTTGACTCGAGTTGTCGTCAGGAGTTGAAGTTCTTCATAGTTTCTCCAAGACGTTGAGTTGACGTTTGGCAGTATATTGAAATTCCCTATTGATTCCACTGGTGCTCCGTGCACTGTGTGATGATGCAATAGTGCTCCCTACTGGAAGAGACCAGGAACACTGTCATGATACTCTGTAGAAGTTGGTGCTGCAAGTTAAACTTTTAAACTGTGCACATTTGTCTTTTCACACATTCCTGTTTTTATAGTAAATATCATCTTCATTTGTTTTGTACATTATTTGAAATGTGTCATCTGATCCATTCTTCTCCTCTCTGTTCCCAGGTGTGCTTTGCTCTGGTGCCAGGTCTGTGGTGCACAATGAGGGTGAAGAGATGAGCCTGCTACAAGCAGTCCTGTCCCTGCAGTTCCTGCTCCTGGACATTTAATCATTCATACAGCCCAGAGGATGATACCCCTGTCTCCCAGATAACACTTCTGAGGACCAGGCCTACACAGCACGCATTGTGCACCATGGCAGGAGAGACTCAGCGAATGCACGCTGTCAAAGAGCTGGACACAGAGTCCAAACTGCAGGATGAGGGGACGGCACGGGAGCAGCAGAGAGACACAACCACAAAGGAGTCTGCGGAGCACTTTTCCAGCACTGGCGCTGACGCCAGAGCCAGCGTTGTAGGGGCCAAAGTTGAGAAACAAGAGAAGGAGAGGGATTGTCCTCAGCAGCGAGAGGCTGTCATACGGCCACAGCAGGCAGGGAAGATCGACTTCAGGTCACTGCAGAACAGATCCAAGTTTGCCGCTGACAGGACTTGGTCAAGCGGCAAAGGCAGCCCGCAGTCCCCGAACGGAAAGGGCAGCAGGCGAGAGAAAGGGAAGCGGTCGGGGAAGGCAGAGCGTGGCAACCCGCAACAGCTGTACCGCCTCAGCATCACGAATCCACGCTCCAACAACCCCATCGGCATCGCCTACCCACAGCAGAAGGTCGCGCCGCCCAAGAAGTTGGACCCCAGTCGTGGCCCGCTCATGGGCAGCTACAGATTCCACGTCCCCAGTATTCCGGAGAGAGAGGCTGAACTACAGCAAGAGGAGCTCAGCTACAACCGCTGCCTCCAGGACGCCTCCTCCAACCTCACCTCCCCAAGCTATACCTCACAGGCACTGGGCTCCTCGAGTGTGACGTCCTCCCACCCGCACCCACCTCTTTCACAGCAGCAGCAGCAGCAACAGCCTGCATCGATGGAGAACTGCAGTTCACAGCCTGGGAACCAGCTCATGCTGGCCGACTTTCAGCTGAGTGGCTCCAATACATGGCAGTCACCCGAAAGGACTTTTAACGGTGCTAACTATGGAGTCTCTTCTCAAAAATCAGCTGCGCACACAGACGCCAACAAAGCGAGTTCCTTTCTGCCTTTTCAGTATGGATATAATTTCCTGGAAGAATCAACCTCCGACTCTTTTCCCTGTGAACAGAACTCTCAATCACAAGGTTACACAGACTCTTCGGTTCATGTGACTCATAACTCATATTCCTTCCCACCTGCAGAGGGACAAAACATCGCTCAGAACAGCGCTCAGTTCAGTAACGAGCAGCCGTCTGAGGACGCCAACTCTTACTCTCACTCCCCGCAGTCGCAATATATTCAAGGGGTGGCCTCCTCCTCCTCCTCCTCCATCCAGTGCTCTCGGAATATGAGTGAGGACTCGGTCAGCAGCAGTGACAGCTCCGGCTCCAGCTCGCAGCAGACAGAGCAAGGGAAGACGTCGCTGCCTGAGAGCATAGACACTAACGGACAGGCAGACAGCCGGGAAGCAACAATCACCTCGGGGAGTAAGAGGAGCTGCCACCCCAAAGACACAGCTGCCAACCAGAGAACATTTATACAGGGAGGTGTGCACCACGCAAGGAATATGGCACAAGGCCCGGGCTCCCACATGCACTTTTCCAACAAAACATTTAACGGCCCTCCGGTCAATAACATGCACACCGGCTCGATGCAGTTTGATAAAAATATCAATAACAAGGTTCTAAGTCGGATACCGCACTCATGGGAAGGCCCAACTAAGACGTATTCGCCGGCTGATCAAAACTCGATGCAGTATTCGGAGATGAGTGATAAGTTTCCGTTTCAGGAGCAGCCAACGCTTGACCAGAGGCCAAATTCCAATAAGACTGGCAGAATGCCGTGGCAGCAGATTCGACCCACCCCCGCCATGCCAAACCAAAGCCGAGTGGAGTTATCTCGGCAAATGAGCAATCAGAAATTGGCTTACATGGTTTCCCCCTCTGAATGGCAGGACGATGGTAAATCGCATAAACACAGCTCCCTGAAAAACCCCAACTCTTTTCAGAACGGCAGAACAAATGACGGGTTTTCAAACCAGAGACAGGAGACTGTGAAACACAGCAGCAACACAGTCTCAACTTTCAAAGTGGAGATGAGCCACACACAAGTGTGTGAGTCGAAGAATAAGGCTGTGTACTATGGGTTGAACCAGACACTTCCAGTGGCAACCAGAAACTACAGTTATCCGCCATTACAGGTCCCGCCCATGGGACTGATGATGGTCTCGCCGTACGAATCCCCTTTGCCCTCGCCTGTTCACAACCATGCATCTAGTAGCACCTGCTCATCCCTCTCCCCTGCATCCACAAGTCCTGTGAACCTCAGTTCCGAGGACAGTCAGATATCAAAACCGGTACCGTCGCACACATTTTACCACCAGCCCCAAACTAAAAACCAGCTAGCGCAGGATCACCTGAACTCTCACAACCACCCGTTTCACTCCGACACGTCACGGAATCATCCGTACGCACCGGACAGAACCAAAGACGACATGATGAGCTACATGCAGAGCACCACGCATCCAAAGTCAGCCATGGACAGCAGCAAAAGCTACATGGACAGTTTTGGGGTGGAGCATCATCAGCCTCCACCGCCATACTCCGCACATCAGCTGTTGACCACCTCCCTCGCCACGGCAAACCTGGACCAGTTGGACGTACTCCTCACCTGCAGGCAGTGCGATCAGAATTTCAATAACCTGGCTTCGTTTCTGGGACACAAACAATACTGTGCTCAGCACACGTTTGTTCAAAACGACCTCAAAGACATATCAAAGATGGAGGAGAGCAGAAAGTTTCACGCCGAACCGCCCAAAGCGGTGTCGTCTGCGTCGAACGCTTCAATGAGCAGGTGTCCGTCGGACCTTCACCTCTCGCTTTTAGGCCTGAATAAAAAC
Source organism: Chascanopsetta lugubris (assembly GCA_016785325.1). Lineage (NCBI taxonomy): Eukaryota > Metazoa > Chordata > Actinopteri > Pleuronectiformes > Bothidae > Chascanopsetta > Chascanopsetta lugubris. The sequence continues at coordinate 42,938 of JAFBJT010110026.1, read as the reverse complement.
GGGGAGCTGATTTCTGACGGCGAGACAAAAGGTGACAGTAAAGACGATCCCATGAAGCTCAACTTGTTCTCCGGCCCCAGTAACATACCCGTCGCTCTGCCCGAGTTGGAAGTGGAGGATCCTAAGTTAGACAGCCTGATCACAGAGGCCTTGAACGGACTGGGCTATCAGTCGGATAACGCAGAGATAGACAGCAGCTTCATTGACGCATTTGCAGATGATGACCTCTCCACAGTCAAAGCGGCGGCGAACAAGCAGTGTCTGAAAACCAAAGAAATCCTGGTCATTGAGAGCAAAAATAAACAAGCAACAGATGATGACAGGCCTCTGACACAGGGAAAATATTTCTATGACTCTGATGTCGAGAGCCTTGAGTCGGGTAAACGGTACACAGAGAGCAAGCTTGAGAAAATGTCTCTGCTTTCTGAACAAGATGAGAAGATTAACATAAAAAAAGAAGCCACTCATAAAAATTCAAGGATCGCCTCGAGGGAGAAGACGAGGGAACAAGACAGCAAAGTGAAGGAGGAGAGAAAGCCCTGCAAGAGTGAGGATGAAAACACAGGCACACAAAGGTTCCTCTTATCCAGCAAGTTGTTTGAGCGTGGTGTTAAAAGCTTCCAGGACAGCCCAGCGCTCAGAGGGTCAGCCCCCTCACAGGTCTCCACGTCCCCCACCTCCAAAGCCGCAATGAAAGAGAGCAAGAGGAAAAGCACGGCAGGCGGCACCTGGAGCAAGGAGCTCATTCACAAAATCGTCCAGCAGAAAAACAAGCTGCACAAGCTTCACGTCAAAGGCACCAAAAACCTCCAATTCTCCCTGGTGATGGAGAGACTGACTCCTACTGTGCAGAACCCGGCGTTTGGAGAATACGACTACGTCTCCGACTCTGATGATGAATGTGAGCCTGTGAAGATAGCGAGCCAGGGCCGGCTGAATCAAAGCAGCCGCTGTAAATACACCTACACCAAGGAGTGTAAATGGCGGGCGCGGAGTGAGAGGGAGCAGGCAGCGTGGAGGCACGAGTCAAAAGAGTGTTTCCAGGTGAAGAAGAGCGAGGAGGTGTCTCTCTCGCCCGAGAAACACGGATCCCACCAGAGACTCAGGAGGAGGGGGAGCAGGTCATCCACCAGCAGTGAGCTCAGCACATCTGTGAGCGTCTCAAGTGATGGCATCAACAGCCCCAAGAGCACCGATCGCACTGACTCCGACTGTGAGAGGAAGACAGACATCAGGAAGAAAGAGCCGGCCGAGCAGAAAACCTACGAGAGGTCCTCCCCTCAGAAGTCATGTAAAGATTCCGGCACACTAGCACTGACGTTTACCAAGTCTGTCAGGAAGTATAATGCTGACAAAGCTGAAAACAAAGATGGTCCACAGGATCCGAAGAAGCATCAGTCAAATCCGGAGGCCGCTAACGCAGCGTCGTCCTTGCAAAAAAACAAAGACACGACGAAAAACTCTGAAAAAAGCAAGAGCTCGCACGGAAAATCGAGGGAGAGGCCGACGTCTCACAGGAAAGACACAGCGGACAGAAACACGCTGCACGGCGCCGACGGCGTGTGCTCGAAAGAAGAGGCGATGCAGACAGATAACACGCCGCTACAGCTTGATTCACACTCTCCTATCATGAACAGGGAAAGCCATTTTAATACCGACACAAACCCAAAGGGCAAAGGCAAAGAGGGGCCGGAGCTGTCCGACAGCAGCGCCTTCGAAAAACCGAGTGAGGGAGTCTACATGGTGAAAGAGGCGATTAGCTTAAGCAGTGACCTTGACGCGCACAAGCCCGCGTCCCTGTGCACGTCTCTGATGGACGAGGTGTGTTTGTCTCCCTCTGGAAGTCAGAGCTCGCTGATGCAGAAGGATACGCTCCACCTCATGCCCTATCCTCTGGACCAGGAGCAGAGCCTCATCAAGTCCCCGCTCACATTCGACACCTCGTCGATGTTCGGGGACCTGGCCGGCTTTGAGAGCGGCCTCTACTCAGACATGCCCATTCAGAAAGAGGGTTTCCATTCCATGGAGGGCGCGGCAGACAAGAAGGAAGAGTTTGTGTCGTCCTTCTCTCCCTTCCTGGAGCAGAGAGACTGGAGCCTCATCGTTAGCCCGGTGCTACCAGAGGAGATATCGCAGTACAAAGACGGCTCTGAGAAATCGAGTGAAAAGAAAGCCGATTACAATCACATCCCTTTGTCCCTGCCCGAGAAAATCATCGACTACAGCGCGAATCTCAACAGCTGCGCATCGGAGGACGAGCTGGAGATCAAGCGGATCGTGAACGAGCTCGAAAATCAGCTGCAGACCAAGTTGGAGAGTCCGCCGCTGCTCGCCCAGGACGTCCCGGAGCAGCTGCAGATGAGCAAATTCTCACCTTTGCGACTGAGCGACGGGTCAGAGAGAGAGGGT
>JAFBJT010110026.1:25027-39215 GCA_016785325.1 Chascanopsetta lugubris | reverse complement strand
CTCTCTCTCTCTCTCTCTCTCTCTCTCTCTCTCCTCTCTCTCTCTCTCTCTCTCTCTCTGTCTCTCTCTCTCTCTCTCTCCTCTCTCTCTCTCTCTGTCTCTCTCTCCTCTCTCTCTCTCTCTCTCTCTCCTCTCTCTCTCTCTGTCTCTCTCTTTAATTCTAGTAATCACATCAGTCGTGGCCGAGCTGAGTGACTCCCCCTGAGCTCTGCAGCTCGTCAGGCCTTCAGCAGGCTCTGTGCGTCACACGGTTGCACGGGTTGCACGTTGAGCAGCTGTGTTGTTGATGCTGGGTTTTGTGATGATGTTCAGCGGACCGTCACTCGACCCGTCAACCTGCGGCAGCCTTCGGGGTGAAGGCCGCCGAGCTCTGTCAAACAGGAGTGAAGAAGAGACCGAGTGAAGGGAGATACTTTGCACGACAGAACCGTGTCCGTCGAACACAAAGAACATTTCGAGTGCAGATTGTCCAAATGTCTGGTGTCTTTGTTAGCTTTCCCTTGAGCTTCCCAAGTTTTCAGCAACAGTGTCAATCATTTGCCAATTTCCTCACATTTCCGTAGCAAGGCGAGGTCAGCGATAAAGAGGAATAATGTAACGGCCGTTCCTTGGGGACGCCCGATCAAAATAACAAAGTCTTCATTCATCTTTGATCTTGGAGTTGATGCTTTCACCATTGTTGCCACAAATCTTGTCCAAAAACCAGGTATAGATCTGTTTGATTCAAAAACCATGCTGCAAATGGAGATGAATACAGACTCCTGATTGGCTAACTGGTTAGCTCTATGCCACAGGTACAGTCAACATGATGCAGTCAGAAGGCAACCACAGCTCAACTTGGAAGGAAATTGTGTTTCTGTGTTTTTTCTGGAAACATTTTGCTCAATGGAACAAAAGAACAAGTGAAGAAAATGTAAAACAGAGGTCTTTTTTGCTATGTTATAAAGAAGTGATGATATTATATTGTAAACGCGAGTGATGAATTGATGCCTGTTATAGTATCTTGACTTGACTGAGGATCCTCTACTCATTTGTTGTCCCCGTTTCAACTCCTCATTAAATCCTGCTCATGGTCCGTTCTACTCACTCAGCTCAGCGCGAGCTGCGAGCTTCATCCAGTCCAGACTCACAACAGCGCCTGACTCTCGCACGGATCAAAGACAGACGTGAAAAGAATCAAACAATAGACCTGCAGGAGGGAGAAAAGGAGGGAGGAAAGGAGGGAGGAAAGGAGGGAGGAAAGGAGGGAGAAAAGGAGGGAGAGAATGGGGAAGGAGAGGAGAGGAGGAGGAGGAAAAGGAGGGAAAAAAGGAGGGAGGAAAGGAGGGAGGAAAGGAGGGAGAAAAGGAGGGTGAAAAGGAGGGAGAAAAGGAGGGAGAAAAGGAGGGAGAAAAGGAGGGTGAAAAGGAGGGAGGAAAGGAGGGAGGAAAGGAGGGAGGAAAGGAGGGAGGAAAAGGCCCAGTGTCTCGAGACACATATCGGAGGTTGAAAAGCTGACGGGAGGAAGAGGAGAGCGAGGGACAGCCGGAGTGAAGGGAGAGAGCAGTGCGCCGAGGAGAGAGAGGGATGAGTGGGAGCTGCTGAACATGGTGTTTCAGAAATAGACGTGTGGAAGTTCCCGTGCAAAGCTGAATTTGGAGTGGGAGCGGGGGGCTTCGGGGGGCTTCGGTTGGCCCCGACGACAAACTCCCACAGCGGTGGGGTGGAAGGAGTCTTGTCTCGGTGCTGTGTGTGCGCCGGAGGCGCAGGTGGAGATGTGGCGTGTGTCCTGGCGCCTCGGCGCACGAGAAGCAGCTGCCACTTCACTGCGCTCGTTCTCTTTCTCTCTGTCTCTCTCTCTCTCTCTCTCCTCTCTCTCTCTCTCTGTCTCTCTCTCCTCTCTCTCTCTCTCTCTCTCTCCTCTCTCTCTCTCTGTCTCTCTCTTTAATTCTAGTAATCACATCAGTCGTGGCCGAGCTGAGTGACTCCCCCTGAGCTCTGCAGCTCGTCAGGCCTTCAACAGGCTCTGTGCGTCACACGGTTGCACGGGTTGCACGTTGAGCAGCTGTGTTGTTGATGCTGGGTTTTGTGATGATGTTCAGCGGACCGTCACTCGACCCGTCAACCTGCGGCAGCCTTCGGGGTGAAGGCCGCCGAGCTCTGTCAAACAGGAGTGAAGAAGAGACAGCGTGAAGGGAGATGCTTTGCACGACAGAACCGTGTCCGTCGAACACAAAGAACATTTCGAGTGCAGATTTTCCAAATGTCTGGTGTCTTTGTTAGCTTTCCCTTGAGCTTCCCAAGTTTTCAGCAACAGTGTCAATCATTTGCCAATTTCCTCACATTTCCGTAGCAAGGCGAGGTCAGCGATAAAGAGGAATAATGTAACTGGCGTTCCTTGGGGACGCCCGATCAAAATAACTAAGTCTTCATTCATCTTTGATCTTGGAGTTGATGCTTTCACCATTGTTGCCACAAATCTTGTCCAAAAACCAGGTATAGATCTGTTTGATTCTAAAACCATGCTGCAAATGGAGATGAATACAGACTCCTGATTGGCTAACTGGTTCGCTCTATGTCACAGGTACAGTCAACATGATGCAGTCAGAAGGCAACCACAGCTCAACTTGGAAGGAAATTGTGTTTCTGTGTTTTTTCTGGAAACATTTTGCTCAATGGAACAAAAGAACAAGTGAAGAAAATGTAAAACAGAGGTCTTTTTTGCTATGTTATGAAGAAGTGATGATATTATATTGTAAACGCGAGTGATGAATTGATGCCTGTTATAGTATCTTGACTTGACTGAGGATCCTCTACTCATTTGTTGTCCCCGTTTCAACTCCTCATTAAATCCTGCTCATGGTCCGTTCTACTCACTCAGCTCAGCGCGAGCTGCGAGCTTCATCCAGTCCAGACTCACAACAGCGCCTGACTCTCGTACGGATCAAAGACAGACGTGAAAAGAATCAAACAATTGACCTGCAGGAGGGAGGAAAGGAAGGAGGAAAGGAGGGAGGAAAGGAGGGAGGAAAGGAGGGAAAAAAGGAGGGAGGAAAGGAGGGAGGAAAGGAGGGAGAAAAGGAGGGAGGCAAAACCAGAAAAAGAAAGAGAGAGAATGGGGAAGGAGAGGAGAGGAGGAGGAGGGAGGGGGGGGGGAGGAGGAGGGAGAAAAGGAGGGAGGAAAGGAGGGAGAAAAGGAGGGAGAAAAGGAGGGAGGAAAGGAGGGAGAAAAGGAGGGAGGAAAGGAGGGAGGAAAAGAGGGAGGAAAGGAGGGAGGAAAGGAGGGAGGAAAAGGCCCAGCGTCTCGAGACACATATCGGAGGTTGAAAAGCTGACGGGAGGAAGAGGAGAGCGAGGGAAAGCCGGAGTGAAGGGAGAGAGCAGTGTGCCGAGGAGAGAGAGGGATGAGTGGGAGCTGCTGAACATGGTGTTTCAGAAATAGACGTGTGGAAGTTCCCGTGGAAAGCTGAATTTGGAGTGGGAGCGGGGGGCTTCGGGGGGCTTCGGTTGGCCCCGACGACAAACTCCCACAGCGGTGGGGTGGAAGGAGTCTTGTCTCGGGACGGTGGGTGCGCCGGAGGCGCAGGTGGAGATGTGGCGTGTGTCCTGGCGCCTCGGCGCACGAGAAGCAGCTGCCACTTCACTGCGCTCGTTCTCTTCCCCCTCGTTAGTGTCGTCGTACTACGGCCCACACCGCTGTGAAAAGTCTCCCATGATGCAGTTCTGCAACACACGCTCCAGCTGGCTTTTCTGGCCAAAATGACAATGCTCTGGCTGAACGCCGGCGGCCGTGTGCGAAGGGGGTGTGTCACTTCCTGAGATGTTTTCCTGAAGGCAGATGCAGCTTGATGCAGCCTGTCGGGTATAATTCCAACATGCTGAACGTCTTGAATTTCTACGTAGTGCATCGCTCGGGCGCGCTCTGTTTGGCGGTCCGACTCTGGTGGACCGATGGTTATGAAGCACCACCGCTAAAGCACCTGTGAGATAAATATCACTCTTGTCGGCACGAGTACTGAAGAGAGTGGAGCGTCAGCGTGTCCCGTTGATTCCATCCACAGTAAATGGGTGAGGCCTGAAAACCTCTGACTTAGACAAACAGATGCTGAAGGTGAATCGAAGTGGTGGCAGCTTTATTCTCATTTTCAACACGGTCGTCTGTCGACTCGCTAAACTGCAGCAGTCATTCAAATAAGCAGGAACTCAGAATGTAAACAAATAAAACACTGAGCTGCAGAAGAGCTGACGCGGCAAACTTACTATCCCACTGTCGGCTTGTGTGTGTGCGTGTGTGCGCGCGTGTGTGTGTGTGTGCGCGTGTGTGTGTGCGCGTGTGTGTGTGTGTGTGTGCTCTCTGTTCTTCCATAATAGTAAGAGACGTCTCGTTGTGTCCGAGATGAGCTGGTCCTATTGTCAGTGAGGACATTGGCCCAATCAGACCACAGCATCTCTGTTGCTGCTTCGCTCTCAGCTTTTACAAACAGCTGCCGAGGGAGTGACATCTATTGTCCTGCTTCTAGACGGGACCGGTGTGAAGGTTGCGCAACGTTAGATTGATATCAGGATAGAAGTGGATCATTCCCAGGACTTTGCCTTGAAAGTCTGGGAATGACTTTGATTTTGCTCCGTGCCTGATCTGCATGAACACATAAGACAAAAGTCCACTGCATGGCAATTCAGAAACAGCGAATTTGGATGAACATCAAAGCAACCCTCATTAATAATACACATGGGTCCGATTTGATCGTAATGTATTGAATTTAGAGCAGTTTTCAAGGTTAAGTCTCACAGTTCCAAACAATAAAGCGTAGAGGTTCAACTGAGCATTGTATTATTCGAACAGACTTTGAATTTTGTATTTTCAGATACAGACAGTATTTGTATCCAAAATATCTTCCTGCAGCCATAGGAAAAGATGACTAGTATATCCAGTGCCACTTGCTTCAAGGGTTTGTGAACCATCTTCCCCTCGTACTGTCTCTGTTCTTGAAACAGCAGGAAATCATCTTACTTTATTGAATTGGGATCTTGTCTCTATTGTTTGTTTCTACTTGTATTCTCCTCCTCTTCCTTTGAACATAAGTTACACACACATATAGTGTGTACACACAATCGCATACACACCCATACCGGAGAGGAGCTGCGCTCTGAATAGCTGCTCGCGCCTCTCGACCTAATCTGCCTACATTGTTGTCAAGAAGGATCGGTCGTCACAGCGACCGTATCCAGCATCGCTCCGTAGATGTGTTTGTTTTGGATGGTGACGTCATCGATTCATGCTGCAGAATGAATCGACTGTGTGGAGATAAACACTTACATACACATGTTGATGTGTATGTCAACACACACACACACACACATTGAGACATTTGAGGACAGAGGATTACTCCACACAGTTATTCAAGCCTACGCAGCAGAGTGAGGTTCTTCTTAGGATTAGCTAATGGCGTTTTAAGAGACTTGGATATTTGCTGTTCAGCAGCTGTTGACTGTGTTTTGATGTTTTTCTCATGTCGTGGAGAAAGTGTTGTGATGTCTGCACAGTCAACACACACTTGAAAAAGCAGATGCAACTGTGCTGACACCAGTAAAGAGGCATCTCATCAAAGGAACGCTTTGGGAAATGTAGATGTAAACAGCTTCAACATTTGCCTTTTGGCTGCTTTGATAGAAGCTGATAGAAGTTTATTTCTCTATTAGTCCTTTGAAGATCATGTGTTTACATGTACAGGTATTTCTCCACTTAATGTCATTACTGCTGAAAACATCCTTAATAACAAAAACTCTGACATTTCCTGCTTTTTATCATTTCAAATTGAAGAACCGACACTTGAATCCATCACCTGCAGCTTCTTGGTGAGTGGGGAATGAATTGGCAGAGAAAAGAATCTGATGATAGATTGATACAGAAACACTGTGGCAGAAGAGACGTGGAGACTCCACAGGGCAGGTGTATGTTCTACATGAGATGTGCAGTTGTGTACATGTTCACCACCTGTGTTTGGTTGATGTTTCCCACCTGGAAAAACACAAACACCTGTTCAGGGTCACTTCTTCCGCTTTGTCCATTTAGTCTCATTGAAGTGTAAAAATACTTCATGGCGCGTTGCGTGTTTGCAGAGTGACCACATTCAGCGCAGGAGCCAGACTCTGAACATGAGGCTGGATTTGGAACCGAACATTGGAATCGTATTGTAATATGACGATGGCTCTCCCTTTGAATGTTTGGGGGGTGGGGCTGTAAGAAGTATAATCTAGAAAACAGTGGGTTCACATTCCAACCAGGTCCAACAGAATGAGAGAAGCAGATCTGTCAGGGTCCGTGAGAGCGCACAATGGTGACTACTGTGCTGAAATGGAGGCGTGAGGATGAATGAGGCACAGTTCGGTGCTTCAGGGACGGAGAGTGAGGATGATTGGATGACTGAATGAAGGATTCAGCGCAATGCTGAGGGGCAGCGCTGCTGGACAGAGGTGAGGACGACAGGAGCATTTCTCCAGTGTTGAATGTGAAGAAAAAGACTAACTTCTTCATCAGGTTTCAAAGCGCCACAGTCATTGAAAAGGGAGCATGTTAGCAGCTGCTTTTTTCACAGTTTCCATTTCTACACAACAACAGAAGCAAACAAGCAAACGCCCTCCTGTGCTCCATCACAAGGTCATCGTGGAGGGCTGATGATGCTGTGTTTTCTTTGGTGAGAAATCAAAGCAATGCACACCTGAACAGATAAGAGGGGTTCCATTTTTCACAAAGACACAGGCACACACACACACACACACACACACACACTTGGCTGATTCTTGGATTTCTCATTGCCATTTCATGCCCAGACTGTACACAAACGGCCAGTCTCACCCAGGGGTGACTTATAAGGCCTGGTATGCCTCCGAGGACCTGCAGCTTCCAGTAGTATCAGTGAAGTATGTAACATAACACAGTGCGAGGGCCGGACCTACACACAGGAAATGAAAGATTCCAGGGCTTCATTACTTCCCTCACCGAAGGAACCAAAGAGGTTGGAAAAACACACCGTCACCAGGAGAACACACTCTGTTTCCAGGGACGGGGCAGATAACAAAGGGCGGGGTGGACAGGGCACTCAGTGATGGGGAGATGATCGGCTGAGGGGGGAGACGGGCCGGACATCGATCAGCTGATTGATTGATGGTCGTTGGAGAAAGCCTGGCTCCTTGATATTGATCAGCAGAGCAGTTTATCACGGACATCCAATCTTGTAAGGTGATTGTACATTTAAAGGTAGTGTCATTTTGGCTTCTTTTGACTCTCCTCTCAGTAGTGAACAAGAAAGGACATCAATCCTTTGATCCTGAGCCCTGAACGGCAGCTCCATCGAGCAAGTGCGTAGCGCAGGATGAAAAGCGGAGGAATGGAAAAAAGAATATTGCAGATCTTCGTGCCAAGCAGAGGGAAGAGGGGCTGAGGGCCAGAGCACATGGTGTCCTTGCAGGTTTGTTTTTAGGCTACTACTCCGACCGGCTGATGAGAAGGGAGCAGTTGTCGTCCCCCCGGGTCACTCTCATAAGCCCACGCGCCAGTAAGTTCAGTGGGTTGAGATGTAGCGCGAGAGTCCGTTTGTTTCCAAAGCAGTTTGAAGACAGAGAAAATGTAACGAGGACGTCCTGAGTCGACCAAGAGTGTCCACTGAGTCTCGACTGAGGGTCGGGCTGGGGAGTGGACATGTCTCAGAGAAGCTCACCGTGGTATTTGGGAGCCAGGTCATTCATTCCTTAAAAAGCAAATCGGATCACTTTTCACTCCATCCGATGGCAGCCAGGGATGCGCATTTAGATTCCAGGCGAGCACTCGGCAGGAGCTGTAGGTGTCCGGTGGATTACGGTGGAATACCGAGCGCAGAGCCTCACGAGCTGCAGTCAAATGAAGGAGTTTGAGAGAATCCTCGGGTCCTTGGGTCACTAACAGGCTTTCGCTGGAAATGAGCCTCGAACAGTTCCAACTGGGGTCACAGCCGGCACCCAGGTTTAACCCGGGGATGTGGTTGAAATGTGGCGGGAACATGTTCACAAGCGTTTTCTGGAACAAACTTCAAGAGTTTGCGGGTTCCTTCCGGTCACTCGGCAAGAAACGTTTTTGGTCGTCGTCGGTCAACTCGTCCGTTGCCGGGCGTCGCTCCTGTTGTCGGACCATTGCGACGAGTGACTTCCTCACTCGTGTTGCAGTTTGTCATCCAAGCCGCAGCTTCCTTTGTGTCCTGTTTGTGGCTCTGAGTTGTGTTGTTGACGTGGGGAGAGGACACACACACCGAGGGGTTTGAAATGTGATGGAGTGGAGTCTCTTGTGCACAGAGGCGTGAGATGCAGCCCTTTAAGTGTGAGCTTTCAGAGCTCAGGGTAGAGGTCCGAGCAGCCCTCCCTCCCTCCACTGTTTCTGAGTCTCACGGCCCTTTGCCAGGTCGCGCCGCAGCTGATCCGCTAAATGTGCATTTGATCGAGGTGGTTCTGCTTTGTATTTTCCACTGGCTTGTTTTTACAAGACCGGGCTCAGAGACTGGACTGAAACCATTTGCTTGTTATGAATCAGTGGTTTTAAAATGGAACCAATTTGTCAAAGTGAATTTAGCTTCAGCCAGTTTTGACAATATTCTGTAAATGTTTATTTTGCTTGTTGATTCTCTAAATTCTACCATTTTCAATGCATGGACTCTGGAATTTGAATGATAAACATTGCTTGTCATTTCTTTTAAACATCTAAAAATGTAGTATTTGTGCACTCGCCTCTCTTTAGCTCAGCTGTTCTTCAGTGTGACTTTGGAAGTCCAGATTTAGTTCAAGCTCTTCTTTATTGATGTTGCATAATGTAGGATGAGCCTCCAACGTCTCTTTTTGTTTGTAAGAAGGGACAAAGCCTGATTGTCTCTGAGCTGCTTCTCTGATGGAGGTTCATCCATTAAAGATCCCTACGTGTTTGGTGTGGCACGGGTGAGGGTGAGGGTGAGGGTGAGGGTGAGGGTTCCTGTCTCTGTCTCAGCCCTCCTTTATCTCTGGCCTTCCTTTCCCTCTTCACAGAGTGAATCAGTCAGTTGATCTTTGTCTTGAACAGTGTGAGGATGTGTCCCGCATGGTTCTGTCTCAGCAGTAGTTGGAGCAGCACAGTGTTGATGGTCGAGCTTCTGTGAGTCAAAGAGTTTGTGTAAGCACACAAGTGGAAGAACAACACAGAAAATACACACACACACACACACACACACAAACATGCACCCCGCGGGCAGTTAATCTCAGGGGTGCATGATGACAGTTGACAACATGATGTAATACCGTGACGCAGTGCAACACGGTAGATCAGAAAATAATATAATAGGATCCACTATGGGAAGGTGATGAATGTCCTTGATGATTGGGAATATAAAATAAAACATACGGTGTGTTATACTGCTGAGGTCCGAGTGACATGAGGGGAAACGTGGGGCAGCTGTGGTTTGCCCTCAGGGCACATACAAGATGTCATCAGCAGCGGAGCTGCGAGTCTTCAGGGAAGGAAATGTCTGGAACATTTGTGGAAATGACAGGTTTCTTATTGAACTTCCTGTTGCATTGATTGATTGATGATCTCAGCAGTATCAGACACCACATTAGACTCTGTGCTGGCGAGTCTAACATCTGCCTGAATACAGATCTGAGCTGGTGTCCGTTTCACAGATCATGGTGAAATGGTGATGATTGCTGACCTCCACTAACTGTAGCTTCACCTGCTCCGCTCTCATCAGAGTGTAAATCATCGGAGGATTGATTCTCCTCAACCTCGTTAGCTAGCTCTCACCTTCTATTCACTCCGGGCTCACCAATAAGGCGCCTTTTATTAAAACTGCATCAACACTGGAAAGGTGAATTTCTGTCACTTTTGACATCTTATCTAATGCACTAAATATATTGTTGGTGACATAACCACGAATTCTCTTCGTGGATAGACGAGGTTTTCTCATCCCCGCCTTCACAAAGCGCGGCGATGAGGAGAAACGGCCGAGTTCTGCTCACGTCTTCCTGCCCACCGGGCCGACACTAGAAATAGACGGCTGCCTACTGACAGAAGAATCCAGCTCCACGTGGGCGGCAGAGCGCTCTTCCGCCCACACGCATGAATTCACACTCGCACAAACAAAGAGTGCATCGGGAGGCTCGCCCTCCCACCGCTCACTCAGATGCTCTCATAACCTCTTACCCATAATCCTCAGCAAACACAGAAGTGTAAACGACCACGATGAGGATACACTTCTGAACAGGGTTGAGAGAATGTCACCGGTGTTACATCGACCCGCTCGGAGTTAGAATGTGGAGGCAGAGGCGTCGGCTTTAGTTTCAGGGACATCTCTTCTCTCTGTGGGGATTATTGAAGGTCAACGCGTCCTCACCTGCACCGGAGCGCGAGCGAGGTGACAAACATGAATTCATATATCAACAGATTGACTGAAGGAAATGTTCCAACAAAGATTAAGAAGGGCTCAACTAAAGTTTTTACACATTAGAATATGCAGAACGTTCGTAAAGGTCGGAATCTCAGACAACCACAGTTATCACCAGTGCGCGTCTGGGCGCAGCCGCCGTCGGTGGAGGTTTTTACCAAGGCTTCAGTTCCTGACTCGAAATCTATCAAATGTCCCAGGGCGAGAAAGAGAAGGTCTGGATGTCTGCAACCGGCTCAAAGTCAATCATAATAATGACGCATTCATGAATGAAAGACTGGTCAAACTGTGCATTGTTGCTGAACTAGATAAACAGATGAGGACAGTGTTGGTTTAGCAAAGAATATTCACTTTATTTCCTGTTTGGTTTCCTGGTTCAATCTGAGTTCAGAAATGTAGCTGCTGAGTGTGTGTTCTTGTGTTTGTGTGTGTGTGAACTGCAAAACACACATTCACCCAGCAACTCTTGCAAAATGCATCATCGATGATTAATGTTCACAATAAAAATGTATGCCCACCCACACACACACACACACACACACACACACACACACACACACACACACACACACACACACACACACTCACACACTGGCGCACAGGTGCGGCGCGAGATAAACATGACAGGAATAAAGGATGTGTCCTGATGTCTGGACGTCTGGCAGCATCTGTATGGACGGCAGTGAATAAATCACGGCCTCAGTGTGTTTGAGAATGTTCTTCCCATCTGTTGTCAGTTTGTTCCCTGACGAGCTGTGAGAGGAAAGTGTAGTCGAGTCAGTCGGACAAGTGCTGCTGAAGCAGTGTCACAGCCTGGAGTGGGGGCACAGTGGGGGGGGGGGGCAACAGACTGGAGATGATGATGATGAACCTCGGTGGGAAGTGGATGATGCTGACGCTCACACTCCGGGCTCAGGCTTAAACACACGAACCGCCGGCTTAGTCCGAGTTTCCACTGGAGAAAATCCCCAGTCCAGTTCACGTCTCTCTGTTGTAGCAGCGTCACACGAGACAGACTGGAAACCCTGAACCGATTCCAACAGGAAGTAGAATATATTTCAACGTCTGTCTGTCTGTCTGTCTGTCTGTCTGTCTGCCTGTCTGTCTGTCTGCCTGTCTGTCTGTCTGCCTGTGTGTCTGTCTGTCTGTCTGTCTGTCTGTCTGTCTGTCTGTCTGCCTGTCTGTCTGTCTGCCTGTGTGTCTGTCTGCCTGTCTGTCTGTCTGCCTGTCTGTCTGTCTGTCTGAGGACGTGGAAGGATGTGTCCCAGGACACTTTTCTGCGCAGAATGTGAAAACCTGCCCCTGAAGCCCCTGAAGCCCCTGAAGCCCCTGAAGCCCCTGAGCAAAGGTCGCGACCTCTTCTCATTTCACAGAACCAGGTGGCAGTTAGCAGGGAGTTCAACCATTGCTCGACATTGTCATTTTTAGACGTGGGAATTGATTCACCGTGACGGCGCCAGACCGGCGCCGCCCAGCCGACGCTCGCACAGCTCGTTGCTGCTCTTAAAGGAAAATAGACTTTTGCTTAAAAGCAAAGAGGTCGTGGCAAAATCAAATGTGCCACAACAGCATGAGAATCCTGCCACACTTTCTCTCAAGTTGCTGGTGGAAACGGCTGTGAAGGACATTTCGGTGTCTTTGTGCTTGTTGCTGAACATTGTTGTGGTGAAATGTACCGAAGGCTTTGAGTTTGGGCGCAGACGCTGTGCGAGGGGGGACCGTGCTCACAGAGGTTTCTCTGTGTGTGTGTGTGTGTGTGTGTGTGTGTGTGTGTGTGTGTGTGTGTGTGTGTGTGTGTGTGTGTGTGTGTGTGTGTGTGTGTGTGTGTGTGCGCGTGTGCGCACGCCTGCCCGAGGCCCCTAGAGCCAGGCACTAAATCAGCGGGCCACGGTCCAGTGTGGTGCCCTTCTCATTGACTCACTCTGTTTCAGAGCATCTCTGGCTCTTGGGACTTGATGTCCAGAGTCTGCCGCCTCCGTCCGGGCTGATGCTCTGACTCACCCTGTTTGTGGTGTGGATCGGGGCAGATCACCAGCACCTGACCTCCCGTCTGTTGGGTGTCACTGAGCGACCCCAGTCTCTCCCTGGATTCCACGTGTGCAGGGCTGAGGCCCACGGGATGATGGTGGGCACGTCGTGGCTCCCCCCCAGGGAAAACATCAACGCTGCAGATTCAGGAGGAAAAAATAGAAAGTGGAGCCACACATGGAGTCACCTGTGGAACTGGGAATGAGCCCAGAAACAGTTATGGCTTTGGGAACCACTGGATGGAAAAGTCAAATGTAAACATGTAAACATGTCAAGTCAGAGACATAGAATCGTTAATCTGCATGCTGCTGACTGATTGAACCGACATTTAGTTACTTTATTATTCACAAAAAACATTTTGGGCTACTGTTAAAACACGCTGTTGCAATATGGCATTCCCTGTGGAGGGGGTGTGAACGTAAAAGGCTTATTTTGGGCTTATGAACAACACAATTCTTATATCCAACAACGTAACGATAGGATTATTTTCATTCGTCGTCTGCCATCAGATTTGATTAAACATAAACTCTAGAAAAGAGATATGAAATGAGATCACGTCCAAACCACACGGACATTATTTGAAGGACGTGGCCAAAGCCAAATTTCTGCGAACTTAACGTTAGCGTCACACATTAAAGGTCCGGTGTGCATGATAGAGACGGTCTCATTTCCACTGATATCTGCAAAATTGAAAGTGAAATAATCATGTTGATGTTTGTATGGATGTGAACACATTGTTGTTTTCATGACACCTTCTGATTTACATCCGATACAAACTTAGAGATGCCTTTTAACCCAAAGAACAAAGTATGGAAACATTTTTGGCTTGTTTTAAAAAAAGAGCCCCCTGTAATCAAGACTTTTAGAGTATTCACCTCTTATTTTCTTCACTTTCTTCACTATTTGCTTCCCACTCCCTCTTTTTACTGCTGTTTGCCACCGGACTCACAGATCAAATTCAGGATGTAACTCAACGCAACTCTCCAAATGTAGTTTCTGGTGTTGGCTCCATGGTTGGATTGCTTTTCAGAGAGTGAGCTTGCAGACAAATAATGACTGATAAAGATTCCTTTGATGATGTGGTGAGTTGTGACTGCAAAATATATAAGTGCTCGGAAGGGAAGGGCGATGTCAGGAGGATTCAGCTGGAGCCTGCGTCCTTTAGATCCACACGGCCCCGTTTCACATCAGTGTCAGGGTGTGAATCCTCGGAGTCGCGCTGCTCGGCACCACGGACTTTCCCTCAATGCCCTCGGCCTTTGAAAAAAAGAAGCGTTTGGGTCGGGGTCTTTTTAATGGCCGCCACAGACGGTGATAGGTTCCTTTTGAACATCCTCCGACTCGAGAAATGGAAAGGATACAAACAGTGAAGGCAGCAGGTGGAGGGGCCGGAGGTCACCCAGGCGCTGACACGTGGCACTGAGGGAGCCACAGGAGCTTTATGGCGCCGGAGGCCGACGCCGACGCTCCGGGCTTTTACTGCAACGGAGCCGCCGGGTCCAGGCCTCCTGTTCTGATGTGTGAGCCTCTGCCACTCAGCCAGGTTTGCCCCGTCTTCACGCAGGAAGGCTGCGTGAGGCAGAAAGAGCAGCTCCTGTTTTCTGGGTTTCTAATCTCTGTTTACTTTCCTGCTGCCCCCTGGGGGCAGACAGAGAGGGGGTATGTCTGCTGAAAGCTCCAGCATCTCTCCTCCTCCCTGCCTCCTTTGCCGCCACACTTTCTCATCAGCCGCGGGCCGGCGCGGC
>JAFBJT010110026.1:11944-19444 GCA_016785325.1 Chascanopsetta lugubris | reverse complement strand
CTCACTCACAGAACCAACAGGTCTCGGATGAAATGAATGGTTTTTCCTGAGGAACTGAAATTTGAAATCATTTTTTTGAATGTAACTTTTTCTTATGGAATTTTTTAAAAGGGCGGGAAACAAACATTTTGACCTCGACGACACAAACGCGTTGCCATAGCAACAGAACGACACCCTGCAGGTCCCGGTCTCTGCTCCTCAGCCGAGTCGTCCGACAGGAAGCAGAGACGCTAAGTTTTGGCGTTTACAGACTGAAGAAGGTCACGGGAGGAAACGGTTCGAGTTCCTGGGGGTTTGACCTGAACGGCGCCTCCTCCCTGCTGAGGTGGGAACAGCAGGTGACAACGGGCTTTGATCTCATCCGTGATCAGGAGCAACTTGATTTTTAAAAACGAGGCGCAGGGACGTTTGAGTCCTCACGTGGGGCGTGAAGCTCCACAGGGGTGCGTTTGATTTATATGACAGCGGAGCCTCTGGTGTGTGAGTCACCGGACGAGTTGACACAGGAACGTTCACACCTCAACCTGCTGACTGAGACTTTTTCGGTGCTTTATTTTGAAATATCAGATCATTTTTACCTCTTCAGGTCTTTTTAAATTCAAATATGAGAAGTGCAGTTTCATTCAACAACAGCAGCCTCACTGATGAAGTATTTATCTCATGACACTTTAAAGCACAACAACACAACACGTTACATTTTATTATTGTCTTTGTGCCTCAGATCCAGCCTGATATAAAATACTCAAAGGTACACACATCAAATCAAATACAATAGAATAAAAGATGAAGAGTATAGTCAAGTATTTGTTTGAAATGATCTAAAAATAATTGAAATGGTAAGATTTAAAAATAACTCAAAGACGCCACCTGGTGGTGGAAACAGTGCATCACATCAGAGCACAATTTTACACTTTGTACCTGAACCAAATGAATTACTTGAAAAAAATAACAGTTGCCTTAATGTCATTGATTAAGTATATAATTACATATTGATTCAGTATATTAAAGTAAACAGTAAACATAAGTACACAGAGTAAACAGTATCTGTACACTTTAAAGTAGATGTGGTTGTATCTGTATTGGGGTCAGGGGTCAGGGGTCAAAGGTCAGAGTTTGTTCTCAGCTCAGACACTCGGAGGCCTTCAGAGGAGTTTTGCCAAATATAAGGTTTTGAAATATTTTTCTACTGTTTGGTATGAAATGAAAAACGCTGGTTACCATGACGACGGTGAAGCGACCGCAGGTTCGGTCACGAAAACAAAAACCAACAAACCTCACATCCGTTTTTTCACTTGTTTGATGTTTTTTATCTCAGTTTGATTCATGAAGGAAAAATAAAAATGAAACTTTAGAGAAAAGTCGGAGGTCATGTCTGAGAAATGTTTAGTTATTAGAATCAAAAGTTGCAGTGCCACTGTTTGGCCACTTTTTCTGCATTTGGTTCTCATTTATAAATGTATTTTATGTTCTATTGTTCCCATTCTGTTCTATGGTTGAGCTGCTGTTGTTGTTGTCGTCGTCGTTGTTGTACCACATCCGGGCCTGTAGGGGGCGGCAGAGCGCCAGCGGCGCAGTGACTAACCTGGCTTTTGCCGGAGACACCTGTGGAGCAACGGCGGCGTCAAAACGTGAGTTCGAATAAAAGAACTATCTTTATGTTTTTATGAACTAACGTGACGTGTTCGAGTCCTGCAGCGTTAGCATTCCGAAGCGTTAGCACTGTTTAGTAGTGTTAGCATTCCGTATGGTTAGCACAAAGCGGTGTTAGCTTCCTGCGGTGTAGCCGTACCGTGTTAGCACTGTGCTATTAGCACTACTTGTTGCTAGCATTCTTTGTTGTTAGCATACTGTGGTGTAACAATGCGGCAGCGTTAGCTCTCTGTGTTGTTAGCATTGTGCAGTGTTCACATTGTGTGGTGTTGGCAGCCTCGAGTGTTGTTAGCGTTAGCAGCTAACCTCGGTTAGCCTCGTTAGCTGATGATGGGAAACACCTGCTGCGGTCTGATGACGGTGACGTCATCAGCGCGTTCCTCAAATGTAGGTCAACTCGTTACCAACGCTACAGATCAAACTGTAGAGAAGTGATTATGACGTTTAATCGTAAAATTAACATTCTGATGAGAATTTGGTTTAATTCCCAATCTGTTCATGTATTTACTACAATAATATAACAATTATTAATAATAATACCAATACTAATACTAATACTGAGCCCAGGACTGGTTCACAGTCGGACCATAAAGTAACAGGGTGTATTTTAATAAACTAAGGGAGCATTAGAATCAGTGTTTATTCACAGTTAGGACGTTTGTTAATACTTTGTCTTCTATGTGCATTTACTTACCGGTACTTATTTCATATTTACATATTTATTCACTGTAATTAATATTCAGCTGTTTAATCACGTGTCTGTGAAGCAGATAAACTTAACAAACAGATAAGAGGTCAAGTATAAAACATTATTTACAGTTGGAATTATTCCTTTACAGCAGCGACTGTAAACACTGTCATCTATACTGTAAACTACAGTATAGTATATATATACTGTAAACTATCAACTACTAAAAGATAAAGATTCATTAATATCACAATTATATCTTCGACATTTGCTCCTATGTTAAGTCTAATTGAATCAGCTGTGTTTATAGTTCAGAAACAAAGTATAAATATGGTATTTAGTGACTGATAATGACACAAATTACTATTTGAATACTCATGTTGATATTTGAGTCTGATGTTGACGATAATATACGAACTTTAACTACAAATGTCCTGAAATGATCTAAAATATTCATTTTAAACACTTGAGTTTGGCTGCTGTTCATTCTGGCCCCATGTCGCCCTCTGGTGGTGACTGTTGATTCTGCCTCAGACTTTAATGAGACAACTGAAATAAATATATGAAAAATATGATTGATGTTGATTCAAATGGACGCAGTGTTTTGGAGGTGGTGACTCGCCCTGTGTCCTGTAGAGAGAGAGTCACTCAGGTTGGAGTGGTGAAGCTGTTTTGTTGCCGTGGCGACACGTTAAACATGAATTCATTTGAAAGTGTGTGTGTATAAACCCAGTTTCCTGTTCTCTCCATCTGAAACTTCCTGTTTCATATTTGTGAAAAGCAGCCAATTAAATCGATTCTGTCCAACTTTAATCTGCATCGCTCAAACTGAGATTTGAAATCACAAGACTGATGAGAGAGAGAGACAGAGAGAGAGAGGGAGGGGGGGGGAGGGAGGGAGAGAGAGAGAGAGAGAGAGAGAGAGTTCATGCTGAAAGATCCAAAGTGAAGATCTCACATCCTCCCTCTCTCTCTCCCCCTCCCTCCCTCTCACTCCTCTCTCTCCCTCGTCCCTCTCTCTCTCTCTCTCTCTCCCTCTCTCCCTCTCTCTCTCAGTCGTTCTCCAGCTCCCCCGCTCTTCCCTCTCTCTCCCTCCCTCTCTCTCTCTCTCCCTCCCTCCCTCCCTTCCTCTCACTCCTCTCTCTCCCTCCTCCCTCTCTCTCTCTCTCCCTCTCTCCCTCGTCCCTCTCCCCCCCCCCTCCCCCCCCTCCCCCCCCTCTCCCCCCCCCCCCCTCCCTCTCACTCCTCTCTCTCCCTCCTCCCTCTCTCTCTCTCCCTCTCTCCCTCTCTCTCTCAGTCGTTCTTCAGGACCACCGCTCTGATGGGATGTGGAAACTCTTCCCCGACGACCACGAACACAGACGTGGAGAAGAAGCGCAGCTTCAGCTCCGGAGGTGAGAGAGCGACTCTTCTCTTCAAAGCGGGTTAAAGGAGCAGTGCGTTTGTTTTACTCACCTGAGCTCGTTCCTGCTCCCCGGATGATGAACCTCCATCCTGCTCTCCTCTCTGCTGCCCCCTGCAGGCAGAGCAGTCAGAGCAGCGTGTGTTGGTTTTATCATTCATCAATAGATAGGTAGATATTGATCCTGTACCAGTGAGTGAACCTTAAATATGCGTGTTGTTTACTTCCTGTTGGGGGCGGAGCCTCACCGCGGTTTGAGTTTATTACAAATCGACTTTGAATCAAAGCCAGTTGAAGATCAAAGTCGGAACTGATCTCGTTCTTCTGTTTGTTTGTGACCTCAGAACAAGCTGAGTCAGCGGCCAACGTGTAAGTCCAACACACACACACACACACACTCTCACACACACACACTCACACACACACACATTTCCTCTGACCTTTCTCAGATGTTTCCTTCTAACGTCTGACTTCAGTGCACAAGGTTTTAATGTGTGTGTGTGTGTTTTTGTGTGTGTGTGTGTGTTGACAGATCAAATGAGGCGCCTGAAGATGACGACAAAAGAAAGTGAGTCATTTATTTATTAATCAATGAATTTGATTTCATTCTACACGTCACACAACTGTTAATTATGTGTGTGTGTGTGTTTCAGAAACTATGGAGGTGTCTATGTGGGTTTACCTTCAGACCTGAGCAACGTTCCTCAAGTACAGATTGGAGCTTTAAGAGGTATCTAACACACACACACACACACAGTCATAAAGCCTCGGCTTCCTGTTGAATCTTCGGGGTCATGAGAGCATGGGAGAGAGAAAACACTCGGCTCTGTACAAACGTGTGTGTGTGTGTTGTGTTTTCGTCTTGGTGACACAAACCTGTGTTTACGTTTGAATATTTAGAAGAGTCACATGACCTGTATGTTAATGAGCGTCTCGTCCTCCAGAGACGGACAGAGATGTGTCGTCCCTCAGGAAACCGCTGTGGGCCAACGGACTCTAATGAAGAGCCAGGTCTGTGCATGCTGCTCTGTGTGTGTGTGTGTGTGTGTGTGCGTGTGTGTGTGTGTGTGTGTTCATTAATGTGAGCTGTTTTGTCCTGTCAGCAGTTAAAGGTTCGTATCGTGTGTTTTTATCATCACATGTTGAAAGTAACAAAGTATTTTTACTCAACTTCTTCTCTATTTATTTATTTAACAAATTGAAAAGACAAAATATGTCAAATAAATATTCATAATACTTAACACATATATTTTATATATATATCTGTCAATCAATATGTTTGCACATCACAAAGTGACTCATGAACCATTAGAAATAATAAGTTTGATTGTATAACATTCTGAAATATACATTGTAAATTTAAGCTCTCATATATATTCAACATAAATATCATCACATTCATTTAATGTGAATTTTAATCAGAATAATTAATTGTCTCTGGATCCAGATTTAAATTTGAAGCCAGAACAAATCACACAATGATTGGGACAATAAACTTCTGTAAATGTTTCATTTTGATCCACGAACAATTCACTTAGAAATCAAGACAATGTTTTTATTCCCTTTATCTTTATTTCCATTTGATTCAAGACGAATCCCTCCTCTGACTCCGGCTCCGTCTCGTTCACTGACACAGGAAGTGGGATGTGAACAAACAACCTGCAGATAACGACTGAGTCATCACACTGATGATTACAGAGCTCCGTCACCACAGCAGCTTTGTTTACATCACAACAACAACAACAACACGTTATTATGAATCCAAGCTGTTGTGTTTTCTGCCCCCTGCAGGGAGGAGGGAGGAGGGGGGGCGGCGTCCTGCGGGCGGGGTCCTCAGAGTCTCATCAGGAGTCTCAGGTGAGCAGCAGCAGCAGCAGCAGCAGCAGCAGAGTGAGGGGCTTCATGCTGAGCAGGAACATGGAGCGATGACGAACACGGAGGAGGAGCTGCTTCTTACACAGGAAGATAATGAACCTGTTTACCTGCAGCGCCCGGAGAACCCAGAGAACACGCCGCGCCTGATCCACTTCATCAGGACCGTTCCAGACCACGTGGACCCGGCGCCGCTCACCGGCGCCCACTGCAGGTCGGGACACGCCTTCAGGAAGTTAGACCTCACCACACACACACACATCTACATTTAAATACGTTAAAGGTGCAGTGTGTAAGATGTGGTGACGCCCAGTGGTGGAGTTGCATGTTGTCGTATGTGTGACCTCCAGAGCGCGAAGAGGAACCTGTGGTCGACTTCAGTCGTCATTCAAACTCAAAGGTTGTGCAACAAGTCCACTCTGGGCCACTGTCCAAACATGGCCGCCCCCGTAGAGGGGAGCCGCTCCTCGTGTGAAGATACGTTAGTGGGCGGAGTTAAGGGTCGCGTGGGTGATTATGATTTCATGCTCATTAAAATCTGTAATCGCTTTGAAATAATTTTTCGAAGCCACACAAACGACCAAAATCGGACAGACTGCACCTTTAATAATGTTATCGTTAACTGTGTGTGTGTGTGTGTGTGTGTGTCTTCGGGCTCCATGAGCAGCAGCAGCTCGTCCATCTGATGAAGAGGAGGAGGAGGAAGAGGGAAGATGAGTGTTACCATGGAAACCAACACGACTCGGACGGAAGCACAGACGTAACAACAACAATGACTTGATTTCACACATTTCAATACTTTGATCTCTGCCAACGTTTTCAGATCGAAGCCGACACACGAATGTTCTCACATAAAAGTTGTTTATTTCAAGTGACATGTTTACGATGACATATTATTTACAGACTGTACTGAGGTGTTTTCATGATTTTAGACGACATACTATATTAAAGTTTCAAACAAATGTTTACATGTTGTTTACCTGTACGACCAACACACACACACACACACACACACGGTTCCCAGGTGTGTGATCATCCAGCCTCCTCCACCTTCTGGTTCTCAACCTGTGACTCAAACACACCGATCAGAAATCAATCCAACCTTTCGAGTCTCAGACAAAATGAGACTCATCTTGATCTTTCATACATTTGTAAAACGGCAGGATCTTGTGATTGAAGGATCTGTTTTTCTTTTCATTGTTTAAGTTTCAACACCAGCAGCCTGACGGGGAAGCGAACCCATAACTTCTGGTCCCAGGATCCGTGATGTTAACCAGTGCTCCATCCAGCAGGTGGGCTCTGTCTGTCAACTTTCACACCGACTGATGCGAAACAGAGTCAACCAAAGTTTAGTCTTTGATTTGATCCGAAGATAAAACTTTATTCACTCAGAGTCAAAGAGTTGTTTTGTGGCTTCAGTTCTGTTTTTCTGTTTTAATAACTGTTTTAAAACAGTGTATTAATACAGTTATTAAAACACTGTTTTAAAACAGTTAAAGACAGTAGTTTAAAACAGTTATATTATAAGTGTGTCTTTTAATACACTTATTTTTTAATAACACACTTATATCATTTTATCTTAAATTTGCACTGTAAACTGGATTTGAACCAACAATCTGAGACTCTCCAACCAAGCTCTTATCCCACTGAACTATTGGACCCTGCTGTTATGATGTGGGACTTCTGAAGGGCTTTGCTTCCTCAGATGTGAGGCTGGTGTCTGATCAGGCTGATTGATCACGAGTTTTAGAGGCAAACCCACAAGTGGAGTGGATCAGTCACAAGGCTCAGGAGAGACAGGAAGGAACAAAGTCCTCTTACATCTTTAATATCTGTTTTTTGAGGCGCACACACACACACATCCGCAAATACACTCAGACACTCAATA
>JAFBJT010110025.1:54240-66293 GCA_016785325.1 Chascanopsetta lugubris | reverse complement strand
GGGGGGGGGGGGGGGGGGGGGGGGGGGGGGGGGGGGGGGGGGGGGCTGGCGGTCGCTGTAATTAAAATGTGACATTTCATTCAAACGGAGATGGTTCTGGTGCCTGAGTGCGACCTGGAGGGACGAGCGAGCCGTGCCCAGACTGCGTGAACTTTGTGTGGCCGCGGTTGTTTAGTGGATGCATGTCCTGAGCGGAAACAACACGGAATGTGCCCTGAAAGGTCATGTGTCGATTCCCCGTGTAATGAGGAACATGGGGGGGCGCGGGGGGGGCATCAATGGCGGTAACTGACTCCCATACCTCAGCCAATGACGTGGCACATCCTGGACCTCTGCTGTTGCCTGGAGACAATGGATGTGAGACCTAAGTTTTCCCGCTTGTCAAACTGCAAATGTGGCCCCGGATATTTCAAAATAAATGTGGTTATTATATTTTTTATTTTATCTGTTTATTTTTTGAAAAAATATGCAGTGTCATTGAGAAGATGGAGTGTGGATGTAAAAACCAAGCGGCAACCTCTGGGGGTGACGGATGAGGCTAATATGGAGGTGGAAACACTTGCAGTTCACCGGGTGGCCACTAGGGGCTCCAACTTTAGAGGTGAATTAAACGTGTTTAAAGCCTGCTGCAAACTACGGTTTTGCCAGATGTTAAAAAGGTAAACGCAAGCAAAAACAATGCAAATGTTCAGTGGAATGAGAATAACCTTGGTTTCCATGCACCACTAATTCATTTAAATATCTGGCCTAATTTGCATAAGACACAAGGAGGTAGTTAAGCTTTCTAATGATCTGTATTGGATGTGAAAAGGCAGATGTTGTTGCAAAGTGAAAAAATAAAAACAACTGGCAATAACGTGTCCTGATGAGGGAGCTGCGAGAGCAAAGGTCAAAGAAATAGAAATGTGACGAGCTGCGATTACTACGCCACCTGTCGCCGTGACGACAGGGCCGTCCGTCATTCCTGCATCCTCATGCGCTGACACGGCGCCTGCATCCATCACCGCCGGCAACGAGGCGCTTCATTCGCTCTGATCCAGGATCAGCTGCGGCAGCAGCTGCGGCAGCAGCGGCGGCGGCGGCGGCGTCTCTTCTTCTCTTTCCGCCGAGCTCTGAGAGAGAGAGAGAGAGAGAGAGAGAGAGAGAGAGAGGGAGAGAGAGAGAGAGAGAGAGGTCAGGCAGGACTGTCCGCCCACGCGTGTCCAACACAGGAGTCTGCTGCTGCTATCTGTGGAAACCAGCTGCAGATTCACACCTGTCGGGGGGTGGGGGTGGGGGGGGGGGGGGCGGGGGGGGGGCTTTGTGTGGCGCTGACAGGTGGAGCTGGAATGTCAAAGGCACGGTATTGTGCAATGGAACAATGTTCCTGATGCACAAGCACCACCTTCACATTCAAATTTAGATGTATACATGCGCGCACGCACACACACACACACACACACACACACACACACACACAAACAAACATCCCCCTTCACTCTTCCACCGCCTACCTACAAGTGCATACGCATAATTACAAGCACACAAACACACAATCCTTCACCCGCACACACGCACGCACACACACACACACACACACACACAACCATCTGTGGTCTACTCCACAGCGACCTGCTGTGATCTGATGGCTAATCACCACTTTCTACTCCCACATGTTGGTCATCTGCTGCGCTGAGTGGGCGTTTATTAAGATCGGAGGTATTCCTGAGCATTACCACTCCGACACCGCGCTCATCAGTGTTGATACATGAAAACGATACACAGCGACAGAGACGGGCTGGACGCACTGCAATGGTTGTCCAGTGCTGATTGGTTATTTGTTTTGCAGGGAGGAGGATGAGTCATTTGAGGATATGGAGACTGAGGAATGGGACTTAATATCATATATCTTTGGATATAAAGTTGTTTATGCAAAACCGCATTTTGCAGATCTACTAAACAAATGATGGCAAATGATGGCAAATGCAGTTGAGGACTCATTTCATGTTGTTTCACTTGTTTCGTCTTATTGTTTTTTCACATTGTCTCTGACTTATTTCATTTCATACGTTCAGGGTATGTACGACAGGTACCAGGGACATAATGGAGAAAAAAATAAGAATTCAAAAACGAAAATCTTTGTACATTTCTGAGAAGAAAGTGGAACATTTTCGTGAATCAAAAATAAGATAAAGAGAATGAAATTCTCATAAATGTACAAAAAAGGTTGACTTGTTTTTGACCAAATTTACATAAAAACAACTCTTTTCAACTGTTTGGGGAACAGCAACAACAACCCCACAGGCCCACAGAGAACCAACCACTATTTACTGAGCATACACTTGAAACATTTTTTTTTTTATATCCACCAAACTGGTGCAGTGTACTTTTAAAAAAATGTTTGCACCCTCGGCTGTTTCCTTCTGTTTTACTCAGAATGACCTGAACCGATTGGTGGATACGGATCAGGAAAGAAGCTACGTTTCTTTAAAAAAAATAAATCTACTGTATAATTCACAGATCATTAAAACGGACACATTAACGTTACTAATGTCTCTGTGTTTGCACTCTGCTGCAGTTGGATGGACTCCACGGTGACTGTTGGCAGAGCTCTGCGCTCTGGTTCTCCTCGTGTTTACGTGATGCTGTCGTGTCTCGGCGCCGCGGCAGAGGAGACGGGCCGCGGCGAACGCTCTCTGTGGCTCCCTGTTTGTTTCACCGTGTTAAATCACGGACCACGTTGGACGAGGGGTGTAAACAAACTCTCGCCTGACATTCAGCCCGACCCCCTGACACGAGTCCAGCTGCTCCGACGCTTCCATCTACACTCGGCGTCCGCTGCGGCGGCGGCGGCGGCGGCGGCGCGCGAGAGGCTCAGATAATCAAAGCAATTCCCGAAAGCCGAGTGTCCCGTCCAACGGATTCCCAGATTGTTTTCTGGTGAGACACCGGACGATTACTCACATTGTTATTGGGACACTGCGGACACCACACAATCCTGCGTCTCCTCTTCCCTTCCCGACCTTGAGGACGGGGATTTTCTCTTTCTCGCCTCTCTCGGCTAAAAATAGGAGAATCCCTGTCGGTATCCTGGATATGCAAATGACCCCAACAAAGACGAGTTCAAGATAAACAAGAGCTAATTCTGTGCAGCATGAGCAGCGCGTGTTGTTTTCATTCCTATCAGTTGTGCAGCAGGACATTTTAGAGCGACGCTGACCTTCAATGGAGGCAACTTTTTAGTAGCGGGGTTGCAAGAGGGCACCAGCTCCATCGACAGAATTTGCATAAAGGTCCATTGATTCGTGCACATGTAGATCTTTCGTTGTATTACAGACATACATCAGATATAGTGTAGAGTCCATGAAAGCTCACATTAGAGATCCAAGTTGCTATGAGGAGGAAAGAAAACAAGGAGAAGCTCTTTGCAAAACATGTTGCCCCCCCCCCCACTGCCCCCCCCCTCCCCCTCTCAGGGCCACGCTAAAAGTAGATGATGTCGAACCTCAAATGGCACAAATGGGAGATTTTAATGGATTCATATCCTGGAGAAAAATGGGCAAAAGACAATCATGTGTAATGCCGAGGTTTTAACAGCGCGGTCCTTCGAGCGTCATCTCGGCGCGAGAGATTATTTCCAGCGGCGGCAGAGGGAGAAGGTAATCTCCCCGATGTCACATTCGAAGAACATGTGTTTTTTTTTGTGTGCTTTTTTTATTACGTGCAGAATGAGTTTCTTTTCAATAGGAATGTTTCAAACGGAGCGGGGCAGCATTCGGGAGCACTTTGATTCACCCCATAAAATTGCGCGAGCGTAATTGCATAGATTAAATTCGACCTTCTCTAAAAGAGCGTGCGCACTCAACCCATGTGCAACAATCATTTACAGAGCTTCTTTTTCCCTCTTTTACCCTGAAGACGCCTCCTTTATTTCTCTTCTGCTGATCAAAATGTAAAGAGCCTGCAGGATGTAAATACACAGAATCCAATAACTCGAGCCCCCGTCAACCCATTATTCCGTATGCATTACTAAAATGGCCTCAGCGCTGACGGAGCCAGAGCCTCGGGAGACGTCAGTGCGCGGCGTCAAACCATAAAATCAACACAGTCGGGGAAAATATGAAACTTGCGCAGAGACGAACGACAGAAACTGCGGGGAAATACTGCGTGTGGCTAAACGACCTCGTCCGCAAACCAGGTGGAGTTGGCGCAGATTTTGAAATGGTCTGATTAGGGTCAGGGGTTATCAAGCTGAACCAGGAGGCAACTTCCGGGGCTGAAGGATGAGGCGAAACATTATGCAGTACACAGGGTGGCCACTTGGGGCTCAATCCCCATAGACTCCCATGTTACAATCGTCAACTTCAGAGGAGAATGAAACCTGGTACAAACGACGGTTTTGGTCTCAGTCTGTCACATTTGTTCCCATGACAACTGTACAGGGGTGAATCTGTTTCCGACTTGCTTATTTTTTATTCTATCGAGGTTTAAGATTGTGCCATAGTTGAGTGACACCTCTCGAGTGACACCTTTGAGAGCCGACTGAGGGAAACAAACAAATGACCTTCTGGTCATATCCTCTTATCAAAAGCAAATGACCAATTAACATCAAACTTAGTATGCTATTTAAACAAAATCCCAAATCATGGATCTGATACGAGAGATAAAGCCCTCAATGTCAAACATCTTCCATTTTAAAATCTGTAATTAATTTGAATGATTCTTTCCAAGCTCCAAACACAGTACGTCCACCTCGCCTCGGTGCTTCATAAAACCATAAAACATTAAGCTCGCATGGGGGTGTAGGAACTTTTTATGTGCGCAGTAAACAGGATGTTAATGTCGGAACCCCAAACACACAGCCGGAATCTAAAGCGCAGCAGGACGAGACCCTGTGGGTTTGAGGTTCTACAGCCAAAAGGAAACAATGCTGCAGGAGGTGAATCGCTGATTACAAATCTACATGTTGGACCTTTAAATACCAGAAATGAATTACAGAGGTAGGATTGTGATTTCGAAGAGGCTCTTGTTTTGAAATGGTGAGGCTTCGTATCACTAGCCGAGGGTCAAAAGTCAAAGAGTACAAAGTGAATACAAGTGAATAATAGTTCAAAGGTGCAGTGTGTAAGATTTGGTGACCTCTAGAGGTGAAGTTGCATGTGGTGTCCATCACCTCACCCTCACTCGTATGAACATGCAGGAGAACCTGTGATCGACTTCATTAAAACTCAAATGACGTTTAGTACGTCCACTTTTACTCCTGTAAAAACATGGCGGCCTCCATAGAGAGGACCCTCTCCTCAGGTCAATATACAATAATGGACTCATTTTTCATAGGTAACAGAAAAAAATCAAACATTTAGGTGATTATAAATTCATGAAAATGTCAGGATGTAATTGTTTTGTAATATTTTTTAAAGTGACTAAAATGACATGAAATCTTACAAACGGCACCTTTAAGAATTTTGACCAAATAAGTGAGCTGCAAAATTGACACCGGCACTTTGCTTTTTTGTTTCTTTTTTTTTAAACACAAAGTAAAGATGTAATATCACTTTTGAACTGCGGTAGTTTTGTAATGTTATCAGTTACTTTTCATTACAGTTAAGCCACTGTTTGAGACCGGGCCTTTTAACGTATCCGTCTGAATGCCCGCGTACGCCTCTCTCGCTAACACACTACTCCCAACAACAACAACAACAACAATGGCGGACTTCTTGTAGTCCAACATGTACATGGAGCAGAAGTTTCTACCTGGTCGTCGCTCCACTAGAACGTCTCCTTTCACGCTCGCGTACTTTTCCCCCAACGTCATCAAATCCACCTCCTTCTCCCGCCTCGTTTTCCTCGGGTTTGTTTACATCTTGAGAGCTCAGTGCGCATGCTCCGTGTCTTCTTCTCTGTTCGTGGTGTATTTGTCTTGGTAGTGTCACAGCGCCACTCAGGCCTGGAAGCTAAACTACAGCACCATGATCAATGGACACTCTCACAGGGTTAATGAACTACTGCATGTCTGACAGTGAGCTGTTCAAACCCGAAGTCGAAAATCAAAACAGGAAGTGAAAATACAGGTGTTTTTCTTTGATAGAGAGCGCCACCTGCCTCTTCCATTGAACATGTGGATTTTTAAATGTGTGCATAAAACTTGTGTACACAAAAACAAAAACACAGTGCACCTTCTATAAAACACACACGCTCACACACCACTCCCCACCACCTGCATTTATCAGCTCCAGGTGTGGGAGCAGCAAAAAGGGGCGGAGCTTCCTCTGAGCAGGACATAGGCCCAGATAAGCTTCCATATTACAGCTATAATTGATATTAAGTATAGAAAGCTGAGAGTTTTATTGATAGAGAGAGAGAGAGAAAGAGAGAGAGAGAGAGAGAGAGAGAGAGACACTGCATTCTCTCGCTGAGTTTGTAAACACTCAGTATGCAAATCGAAAAGATGCAAATTGAATCGTCCAACTCCAGCCGTTTTCTTCATGTTGTCACACGTTACCGACTTGGACCCGCGTGTCTTTGAATCATCAGACGTGGTGTCAGCGCTCTGTGTTTCCCCCGCCCGCCCTCCTTCCTTCCCTCCGTCCTTCTTTCTGCCGGCGG
This sequence comes from Chascanopsetta lugubris, assembly GCA_016785325.1. Classification (NCBI taxonomy): domain Eukaryota; kingdom Metazoa; phylum Chordata; class Actinopteri; order Pleuronectiformes; family Bothidae; genus Chascanopsetta; species Chascanopsetta lugubris. The sequence goes on along the minus strand of JAFBJT010110025.1, from coordinate 59,708 downwards.
CTTTGATCAGCGAAGGCCTCGCTCGCCCGCCCGGACGAACGCGCCTCACTTCTCCACATTTCTGCAGCCGCAACGCCGCGGAACCGCGCGCCGATGCCTTCGAATGTCTCGTTCAAAGCCGCTGCTCGTTAAAGGAGCCGGGGGTTCACTCAAAAATCAATGCACGGCTTTTTCCCGGCAAATGAATTTAATTAGGAGGTCATAAACAGCGGCAGCAGCAGCAGCAGCAGCAGCAGCAGCAGCAGCTGTCCTGTGGACGTGCAGACGATAAACTCATGTATATATATATATTTCCCTCCTGCTGCAGAAGAAGCCTGACAGAGGGCGCCGTGTGTCCTCGTGTCACCTCCACTGATTGATTCGTGCAGGCGTCGTTAAGGAAATTGGTCCCGAGGGGCCGAAGCCGTTGTGATACATGACGCCTGAAGCCCGATGATCTCATCGGCAGACCGCGATGCTTCACGCTCGTTCCATCGCGGCTCCACGCGTTTATCACAGTTAGTGCAGCACAACAGGTCGTTAAAGGTTCAGCGCGTAGGATTTTGTCAAGGTGTGTCCATTCTTGGCATAGGCAATGTGTGTGTGTGTGTGTGTGGGGGGGGGGGGGTGTCACCTATGGTGCCACCTACATTTTTTTCAAATGTTAGCGGTTTATATTGAGCCCGTTATCACCCTAATATACAAAGTGTTGTCCTCGTGACTAATGAGCCCTTTGTGGGGGTGTGGGGGTGGGGGGGGGGGGGGGTCACCTATGGTGCCACCTAAATTTTTTTCAAATGTTAGCGGTTTATATTGAGCCCGTTATCACCCTAATATACAAAGTGTTGTCCTCGTGACTAATGAGCCCTTTAAGTTCTGGCCGGCCACATAAAATGACGTGGCGGGCCGGATCTGGCCCGCGGGCCTCGAGTTTGTGTCGGAAACAAACACGTCGCCTCACGCACCTTTAAATGAAATGTAGAATAACACGGGATCTTACGTATAAATAAACAGCTTGAGACGCAGAAGCTCGTCTAAATATTCCGAGGCACTGCCTTCCATCCCTTTGATCTCACACTGATCTTTCTGGTAAACACTCCTGTCCACCCCCCCCCCCCCCCCCCCCCCCCCCCCCCCCCCCCCCACCCCCCCCCGCCCGCCCCCCACCCCCCCACCAACCCCCTCGCCGTTGTTCCCCTTTGTGTCTCACTCCGCGATTCCTCGCGCTGCGTCTGGCAGATTGATCTCCACGTCGCCATCCGTCTGCGCCCGCTCGCCTCGCGCTGACCCGCACAGGGGCGTGGGGTGGGAGGGGGGGGGGGGGGGGAGTGGGGGGGGCAAACGGGGCCGAGGGAGCTTAATTACCTCTGAGCAACAAAAGACAAGGACATGGCGGCGTTTCATCACGGCCTGACGTCTAAATCTCCTCGCTGACTCCTCACAGCCCTCTGCCATAATTTTAATGGGGGCTCCATGATGGCCTTTCGCTCGGGGGCTGCTGTGGATCACCCGGCTGTCTGAGGGGCTTTATGTCACGTCGCCTGGAACAGACCTTTCACCTGTTGTTGTTGTTGTTGTTGTTGTTGTTGTTGGTGAGGCGGGGTCAGACCCACTGGTGAAAATAATCTATTGACGAGCAAATTGATGTGTCGTTATTTGTCGGTTTCAAAGCTAATTTGCATAGATACGTTCTTATTTAAAGACAGCATCGGTGACCTTTGACCCCCGAGATTCAACAAAATGAATCTGTTCGAAATTGCGATAAAATCTCAGCGGAAGTGGAAAAATACAGAAAACATGACGTATAATTAAATGTATTAAAGAGCAGGTGGGTGGTTTTCCTGGTGTGTGGGAGATGACGAGTTCCGCTCCGGGAGGTGGGGCGGCGGGGGTGGGGGGGGGGTGGTGGGGGGCTGTAACTGGTCTATAAACAAATGTAAAAGTCAATAATACAAATCCATCCTGTGGCCACAAGGGAGCCAATGCAGTGAGAAAGACCCAAATCATTTAAACGCACTGTTTCCTCGTTCATTTCATTGTTATTGACTTGTTGTCACCACTGCGCTCGTTTCATTCCGGCCTCCGTGGAACCGCAGAGAACCATTTGTTGTGTTTTCAAAGCGCTCCTCCTCCATTCCCCTCCACTCAGACGCACGAGAAGCGTTTACATTTCCATGTGTGCGGATCCATTCATCTTCTATGCAAACAGCCTTCACCCCCTCCCCCCCCCGCCCCCCCCACCCCCCTTCGATGAAACAGCCTCTGTTTACAGTGTTATGTGCATCCAGCGTCCATCAGCTCCCCTAGAACATCCCCATACTCCCAGAAGAGCGCAGGGGCGTGGGGTTGGTAGGCGGTGGTGGTGTTGGTGGTGGTGGTGGTGGTGGTGGTGGGGGGCGGGGGGTACGGGCCCTCTTTGCCCGTAATGAGATAACGCACAGAGGTAACATTCCCTCTCCCCCGCGTTTGTGTTGTCGAGCGGGGCGACGATTTACGAGCGGGAGACAGCGACGAATACGCCGCTCGTACGATCGTGATGGATGACGGCGGCGCTCGATGCATTAGTCCGGGCTCTTTTATTTATTTATTTATTTATCTATTTATTTATTTGTTTGTTTATTTATTTCATTATAACGGTGGAATTGATGGGGCGAAGCCGCAAAGCATGCTGGTCCCAGGAATAAACAAGATGCTGTCGGATGCGAGGAGGAGGAGGGGAAGCGTGGGATGGTGGACAAAGGGCTCGGTGGGTTCTCACCATAATGGCCTCCAGCTCCTGACGGCAGCGGCGGCGTGACTCCTCTCACCCACCTTCAGGTTCACTTTTAATGAGTCTCTCTCACACACACACACACACACACACACACACACACACTCGCGGAGACGTAAGAAGGTGACCGCTGAGGGATCAAGGTGGAGGAACGGAGGTGTATATTGATGGATGTTTGTCTTGTACGAGGGCAAATCTCTGTCTGAACCTGGATTAGGTTGGGATGTAAGGGATCGTGTAACAATCCACAGCAGAAAGTTACTGTTGTTATTTCTAAACAATGATGCCCCACAGCAGCGGATGTGTCATGGTACTAGAACTGTAATCATCTCAAATTGAATGGAATACATTTCAATGAAAACATGCAATTGAATTGAAACAAGTGTAACTCGACTCTACATTTAACAAAAGCGATTCAAGATATGAAGAAAAAAAAAATGATTTAACAAAAGAGCATCGCCTGGGAAAAGTAATCTTTTTGAATACAAGTCAGTCCTCGTCATTTCTGTCGGCCCCTGGTGGCCCGCTGAAGTATCAGTCATAAACGCTATCTCCTCCATGTTATCATGTTAACATTATTCCGAGTTCATGAACATAATTCCCGGGGACATCCTGTCTGAGCTGCTTATGAGGAAAATGTCAAGTGGTTACTCGCCGGTTACGAGCCAATGAGACGCCTTCAAAGATGGAAGAAAAATGTTTCCATTACTGCTTCGGCGTGTCAGAGAGGCCTCGGCCATTTTCCACAGCCTCTGCACGCGACCTTTCAGATTTCAGAGGTAATCATTTATCATTAGTCGACGCGGCGGCTCGGTGCCAGCGACGGAGCTCGGGGGAGGAAACTTCACGTGTCCGAGGAGATCATGCAGGGCTGCAGGGCAGCGACACGAGAGCGGGTGGAGATTAAACGTCTTACCCAGGGAGAAGCGGAGGAGACGGTGGAGGCTCGTTATCAGAGGACACAGATGTTTCCAATCAGCAGGAATTCACAGGAGAGAGAGCGAGAGAGCACGAGAGAGAGAGAGAGGGAGAGAGAGAGAGAGAGAGAGAGAGAGAGAGGAACCTGCAGGAGCTGTAATCTGCTCAGGAACACACATTCTCAAGCTTTGATTCTGAAATTGGCCCCAAATGAATCAGATTAGATAAACTGAGTCGAGATGAGAAAGTTCTTCCAAAGTGAAGTAGTGATACTGTCAAAAATGAAATTGGTTCAATTGAACATTACAATTTAACCACATTAATCAAATAATAAAACATTGATCGGCGTATAAACTCCTGTAGTAAAGCTATCTGTACTCAAATGAATAAATGAAATTATTAATAAAAAAAGGATGTTTAATACATTATTTTTTATGTAATTGTGATAATGCAACAAATTCAATCAAAGTTGATTCATTTGATTTTTCATTGAATTTAATATTGAATAATTGAATTGAATTGAAATTAATTGAATTTTTTTTCGTATTGTCATATGAATGTATTTAGTAAGTCACTAAATTGGGTCGAGTTAATTTTTGAATAAACAGATAAAATAGATAAAATAAATCAAATAAAATAAAATAAATACAATAAATAATACAAATAAAATAAATAGACAAACAAATAGATCACTGGTTGTCTAACTTGAATTAAAATCAATCAGTGATTTAATGGAGTAAATCTAACAAATTGAGTTAAATGCACTTAGCTTAACTTATCTTAACAGACAGGCTGCGAAATGAGGTGTATAATGGAAGTGATGAATCAAACCTCTGAGGTGTTTGTTGTCGGGGGGAAACATTCGGGGCGAGATTTAATTTTCATAAGTGACCAGAAGGGGCGATGTTTTACTGTGGGTACGTAAATCATAATTATATAAATTATAGAGGTGATAAATCTCAGTTCAGTACACTCAGTGTGATCAGGGCTGGGGAACCAGAGTGGAGGGCACTGTCGAAAATACATACATGTACAGTGAGAGAGAGAGAGAGAGAGAGAGAGAGAGAGAGAGAGAGAGAGAGAGAGAGAGAGAGAGAGAGAGAGAGAGGTCAGACTCTTGCGTTGCTCGGCCCACGCGCTCACTCCCACATGCTCAACGTCATTAAAAACAAAAGGGCACGACTGAAACAAGACGCATAACAATTCCCTGCAAGACACAAAATGGAGGAACGTGAAGTGTGGTTTCATTCCATGCAGATATTCACTTCCTGCACCTCAGATAGTTGAATTTCATTCATGAAAATATTGATTTCAGGAAATAATCCAACACATTTTTTTTTTATGTTTCTTTTTTTTAAAGTTTGCCCACAAGATGAATTTCTCCTCCCGAGCCTCAGAGATGGTTTTCTTCAAATCGATACTTTCAGAATACATTTCCATTCATGTTTGCTTGAGTGCGAGTCGGCCTGAGAGTCAACAGGCCTTTAACCGGGCTGCACCACCTGAGCCATACACTGTGAACGGTGTTCCCACCAAACATATATTTTCTAAATTTAGAATTTTTAGAATATTACAAACTGCACCACAAAATTGTGTTCATTGATCTGTGCTGGGTTTATTTCATTTTCTTTACTTTTAACAACAACAGGGGACAACGAGCAGAACCAATGAAATGCTGTTTATGGTCATTTAACTTATCTATCCTCCGTCCATCCATCCATCCATCCATCCATCCATCCATCAACCTATTTATTCATCTACTTATCCCTCAATCCTTCCATCAATCTATCCATCCATCCCA